>JANHFX010018800.1:0-35512 GCA_027560015.1 Chloroceryle amazona | reverse complement strand
TTTCCCCCCTTCTTCCTTCTTCCATGTATTCTACTCTGCAGGATGCTCACTTGGGTATCGTCATCAGCAGTGAATGATGTGGTCTTGAATCCTCTGTGGAGGATGATTGTATTGACCTGTTTTTTCACTTCCCTGGAGGGCTGTTCTAATTATTAAGCTATTATCTAATAGTGTAGAAGTGATATTCTGGCAATCATTTAAAGCCACTGTAGTTGCTCTTGTCTATTAGCTGTGCTTGGAACATGCTTAATAGATAGGGGTCTCAAGGGTGTTAAGAGGCCCTTTGCTTAATTAGAGACTTGGGAATTATGTATCTGGCTCCTAAGTGTTGGATCTTTCAGCTACAACTTAAAAAGCTCTCAGGCAAAAGGGGAGAATTTGTGAGGTTCTCACCTAGGCGACGAGTAAGAATGTGGGTTTTTTGGATGGTTGTTTTGATTTAAGCTCTAAAAATCTGTACAAAGCCTTTGGGACCTTGCCTTTGTGGCCATACCTAATGGATCAAATTTCTAGAGATGCTGAGGTATCACACTGCCATATGGTCTTAAATAAGAGCTGGAAACCAAGTTCTGGCCTTTAGCCTCTCAAGCAGTAGGTGTATTAAAAAAAGATTTCTTGCACACAAGCTGTCTTGGATTTCCACTCTGTTCAAATTGCTATGTAATTTATACCACACCTCCTAATAAACTCTCCTTCTGCTTCCTTGGAGAATATAGCACTTGAAGTTAATTAAATAGAGAAGCTCTGTGAAACTCAAAAGAAACTAGAACAGCTCTGATTGTCTGACCGTAGGAGATCATCTCAAGTAGGCATTTGGGCACTTATTAGCAAACTGGGAAATTATATGTTAAGAACCAGGGATTGGATATGCTGGGCAAAATATAAGGAAAGAGCTTTGCCCACTGCCTAGGGAGGGGTGGAAGTGTTTAGTGAACAAAGAGGGGGAAAAAAACCCAAACTGTTAGGTGAGCAATTAAAAGAAATTTAATCTGTTTAATATGAACAGGTTTACTAGCTCAGTTTGGGCATAGAAGTGGAGCTTTTATTTGCACAGGACAGAGTCTTCTAAATACATTGGCATAGAGTCCACTGGTTTACATTAGTTTGAAATTGAATATTTTCAGCAGATGATATCACACTGTCACTGCTGTGGACAGAAATCTGTCTGCTTTCAGAGGAGCTCTCTCCCAGCCTTCCTGCAGCTTGCTTCCTTCCCGTGCCCCATCCTTGAGCCTTAAGTACTATCATAATAAATTGATTTACAAGATTTGACACTTCTATTGATTATCTCTTTTCCTTACTTCTAGAACCTGTCTAGATTTATTACCTGTCTGAGATTTATTCTGTTTGCTTGTTGTTGTTGTTGTTTTGTTTTGTGTTTTTCTATCTGACCTTTAGGCACTTGTGGATTTTAGTTGCAATGTAGTTTACTAGTGAAATGCTAAGACCCTTCTCAGTATGTAGCCTCTACTGATAGTTCCTTCATGCTGGGGTTGTTTCTCTTAAGAGTTGAGCCCTAGAATATAAATGAGTAAAAATCTCCAGAAAGAACAGGACACAATAATCTTCATAGTGTGGGAGAAGAGACGAGAAGATGCTGAAGTGTAAGTACTAATTATTAGCTTTAGGCACCTTCTGATAATTTCAAGGAACCACGATAACTTTCTGAGTAATTCAGCTCAGCATCTCCTTCTGGGTGTTAATGTGATCGCTTTCCTGTAAAGTTGAACCTTACAATAGATATTTGATAGATATGAATGTTTTTGAAGGACTAATAAGTAGCATTAATATTTTCTGGAATTATTCAGCTACTTATTTTGTATTAAAGCTTCACTGTCTGTCTTTATAATAACAGCTAGTATGTGAAGGAAACATATTTTTGAGAGTCTGTTCTACTTAGCCAAAAGCAACGGAGTCATTTTTTTTTTGGCTACAACTACTTCATCTCTGTTTGTCCCAACAAGACTCTAAATCACTGGTGGGGTAAATTCATTTATCATGAATATAAGAATAGAGTCTGCTGTTTCACTAGCTGAGATAAAATTACCAGACTATTAGTTCTCATGCTTCAGGGTATAAATATATCATTAGATAGGTTCAGTGATTTTTCTTCCTATACTAGCCAGATCCTTTATGTTTTTTGACAATATTAGATAATTTACTTGAAGCATGTGATATTAGCTGGTGCTGCAGACAAGTTAAAGCTACTAGGCGTTTCTTGAACCTTCACACTCCCAGGGCTACTTCATCAATCTTGGATTCCTTCCTCCCTCATTCTTTTTACTCCGTCTTCCCACCAGGTGAAAAGAAAGAAATTAAAAAGAAGGACAGATGAAAAAGGATGAAGTTGTATACACTGCATTGTAATTGCAGGCAGGATTCAGTACAGCATTTAATTTATTATACTTACTTGGTGAAAAAGTCAAAAGTGGTGATTTTGAAGTAAGGATTTCGTTGTAGAGAATATAGAATATTAATATAATATAGCAAGAAGAGAAGAAACTAAAAAATAGGAGAGGAAAGAGATGAATAATTTATAAGAAAACATTTTCTTCAACTCATTAAAATGGCCTGACAGTCATGGAAACTTAAGATTTTTCTTGTTCAAGAAGAAAGTAGAACACATGCAAATGAACTTTTAAAAAAAAGTAATCAAATGAAACTTTTTCCCCTCTTTAAGCCTTTAGAAAGAGAAAATTGTTAGTGATACAGTTCAGATTAAAGTTTTTACTACAATGATATTTAAATTTCCACGAACAGATCACTATGAGAAACTAAAACTGCCGTTTAAAAAAGCGACTTCCCTCCTTTGGTTTCCAGTGAGAGATAAGTGACTGACTGCAGAAGTAACGACAGACGGGTTTTTCTCCTTCTACTTCAAACAAATTTGACTATATGAGCCGGGAAGGGTAAGGGAAAAAACCTGGATCTGCTGAATGCTGCTCCTTTTTAGGAGATCTCAGTGGATGCTATGAAGACCTAAGAGGAAGTATTGGGATGGTTGTTCTCTGCAGCAGCTTCTTTCAAGGCCAAGAGACTGGCCATCCATTGCAGTGGTGCTCTGTGCTTTGCACTGTTTTATCCACCCCCACCTCCCCCAGCATAGTTCTGATGGCAGCAGTGAGTTTCTCCAGGTGGATCTTCTGCAAGAGCTGTGTTGCCATAGAGCTGGAAGAAGTAGAGGGGAGCTATGGCAGTTTTCCATAGGTGATTCCTATTTCAGAAAGCCCCAGCATTCAAAGTACTGCAAATCTTGGAATTTACAGCCCATTCCCAAAGCTTTCTACCTAAATTTACAAAAATTGGGGATTTTCATGAGACATTCTTTATTTATTGAAGGGGTTTCTTTTTCAAAGTAATTGTTGGGTCTTCATCATAAAAATTAAAACTTGAAACAAAGATTTTTTTAAAAGTACTTTTTTTTTTCCCCCTAAAAATTTTGGAAAATGTCAGTGGCAATTCTTTTGGTACAGAAAACTTCTAAAGGATGGGGAGAAGCAAGAGAAAGAGTGTGTAGTTTCCCATCTTGCAATCGTAAGTCAATTACCTAAGGTTACCATCCCCAGTTTAGGACAGTGAGTATAATTTAATGAGCACTTAAAGAAATTGTGGGATGCCAAGTTATGGCTGGTTGGTTTTGTTGTTTTGAAATAAGCTGTCACAACTATTTCAACAGAAGTCCATTGGAATGAAAACTCATTTTGACTTTTCCCCCCAAAGAATTAATTGGTCCGCAGTCAAAAAATGCAGCGCATCACACCACCATCTAGTGTTGGCTGGGTGAACTCCTGGGTGGTCTGGAGGCAAATTATTGTGTACAGATTGTGAAACGTTCTAGAAAAAGAAGAGGAAGAGTAATAAACACATCATCTGATCAACTGTCTTAGGTATTGCAAGCAATGCAAGCAAAGTCCTAGAGCGAGTGTGGTTAAGGCAGCTAAAAGCCATGTTTCATTATGCATCTCTGAGCCTTCTGATGGGTGAGATTTTTAATTTTTATTTTCTTTTTGGTTCTTGACATTCTATTACGCATTTTTGGTAATATGACTCATTGATTTTTAACTTCCCTTTAGCACTTTTTTTTTTTGCTTTACGCTTACAATATAAAATGCTGCAATGAAACAGATGAATAAGGGCTGCCATCCTGCAGTAATGCCAAACTATTACTCTTTTGGGCTTTTTTGACTGCTATTTCTAATTTTAAAAATAGTGCAGGTACCTTTTGCTCTCTCTGTTGCCATCCAAGTAGATGCAGGGGGAAATAAACCAAAAGACCCTTCTTGTTTTGAAAAGTCTTCCATCTCTTATTTGATCCATCTTTGCTATTGTAGCTAGGTTTGCATTCAGCTTCTATCCATCCCTTAAACTGGATTATTTGTATAACTGGTATTCCTAGTTTTGCTCTACCCTGAGAAGATGGTTTTGTTTTGTTTTTCTTCTGAATGTTGTTCAAAAATGCTCTGAGGAATCATTCTTGTGGTTCAGATGGATACTCTGAGGATACTCTCTGTTTATCTGGGTGTCGGACATAGAGCAATGTGATCCCCCATAGCTGCTCTGCAGTAGCTCTAAGTGACCTGTTCAGCTCAGGAAATCTTGGCTGTGTCTGCCACGCTTCTGCAGACCGTCTCTCGGAGCCACAGCAGCTCTGACTGTTCAAGAAAGCATGAGACTTACAGATAATTTGTGCATATACAGCAACTCCAATGCATCTCCAAAGTGCTGGATTTACTGTGCGGTACAGAGCAGCTGTGCTCTCTTCTGCATATATTTGTGCCCAGGAAATCTCAGACCTGAAATATAACAACCAGTCTTAGAGCTGAAGCTGTTTCATTTACACAGTGTCTCTTAGCAATTGAAAATACTTGAAAACATAAAATGTTTTTTAAGTGATTGCCTGAACTAAATATATACTCCTTTGACATAACATTTCTCTAGCTTTGTAGCTTTCTTCTTCACTGGCTTAGAGAGTTAATCTCTTAACCCTTCATGGTCATTTGTTCTACTAGTTCAGAGAAAAACACATGCAAGGAACGGGTGGTGATCTGAAATGGAGACAGGTTCTTGCCTTGTGAATTTTTGACCAGAATGCTGGTGATTAGAAGAACAATTGCGACTACATTGATTTAGATGATAGGAAAATGCTGTTTAAGAGTGGAACAGGTCATACACAATTGACCTGGAACTATTCTTTGTGCACAGCCAGTTTGATCCTATTACGTTCAAAGGTAAAGGAGTGTGCATTACCACTTGCTGTTTAAATGGTGCCTTGCAAACAAATTAAACAACAATGGGAGTTCAACGTATGGCAGTGCATAGCAATGCATATGCATTGCCAGAGCCCTGAAGTCCAGCCTTGAGACTGGTAGTTGGCTCATCTTTGCATGAGATGAGGGGATTAAACCTGTTGTCCAAAAAACTGGACTGTGGCTGTCCCCTGTGAGTGTTGCGACCGTGATTCATTTCAGCCGCGTGCTTCGGCAAACCAGCTGCCTCGTCTTGGCTCTGTCATGGGGCAGACAGTCAAACCGTGGCTTGTTGATTTCACACTTTGTGTGTGTTACTAACAAGATGCAACACGATTTTATGTACTTTGTTTTCTTATCCTGCATGTCTTTAACTTGGAATAGAAAGACTCCTTTAAGATCAAAGATTTCTTTAGCTTCTTTATGAGCAGATGATAATTAATTGAAACCTAAATCCATCTCCACAGTTATTCCAAATAAGCTAAAAACAAAGAAACAACAAAAAACCCCAAGGTACTCTTTGTTGATCCATTAACATGGCCTATTTTTATCTTCAATAATGTTGCTGATGTTCCTCTTTTCCCCATTGAAAGTCTTTTGGATAATTTGTACACTGTCATCTAACGCAGTCATGTGAGGAACTTATTTCCAAAATACGTGTCTGTAAAATATTTTTAATGCTTACTCCAAACTTGTTTTGATAAGTGAAAGACCCTAGACAGCAGTTTAATCAATGTGTGATTTTTTTTTTTATTTTTTTTATATGCATTTACACATTTTTGAACTAGAGATGATAAGTCTTCTGTGCTAAAATATTTCATACATCTTATATATAAGAATAGCCACACAGGTTTTCTTTTGGTTGTTTGTTTTTTGGTTGTTGTTTTTCTAAGTATATCAACTATATAGCAGTTCACAAGAATGCACTGATCAGATAAAATTCAGAGTTCCTGCTCCAGAACCTTACTGTGATGCTGCAAAAGTTTTCTCAAAAATGGAAATGGGAGAGGAGTCACCTAGTTGGAAAACACTGAGAGTTCAAATAACATTGGTATTTAATAAGAAGGATAGAAGGAGCCTGCGCTGTTTCACTGCTGGAGGGCACAGAAGAAACCGTGAGTTGCAATTAGTACAGAAATGAAAATTTTAGGGGTTTCATCTTCCATTGACAGATTCATAGAATGGGAGGGGTTGGAAGGGACCTCTGAAGATCATTGAGTCCAACCCCCCTGCCAACACAGGAACACTCAGGGCAGGCCATGCAGGAACAGATCCAGGCAAGTCTTGAAAGTGTCTAGAGAAGGAGACTCCACAACCTCTCTGGGCAGCCTGTTGCAGACTCTGTCGATCTCACAATGAAGAAGTTTTTCTTCATGTTGAGTTGGAACTTCCCGTGTTTCACCTGGCTACCATTACCTCTCATCCTATCACAAGGCACCACTGAGAAGAATTGGCCACTTCTGCTTGACACCCACCCTTCAGATATTTGTAAACATTCATAAGATTCCTGCTCAGTCCTCTCTTTTCCAGACTTAACAGTCCCAGGGCTCTCAGCCTTTCCTCAGAAGAGAGATGTTCCAGTCCCTTCATCACCTTTGTAGTTCTCTGTTGGACTCTCTCTAGTATTTCCCTGGCCCTCCTGAACTGAGGAGACCAGAACTGAACACAGTACTCCAGATGTGGTCTCACTAGTGCAGAGTAGAGGGGAAGAAGAACCTCCCTCAACCTCCTTGCCACACTCTTCTTTATGCACCCCAGGAGACCATTGGCCTTGTGGCCACAAGGGCACATTGCTGTTCCATGGAGATCTTATTGTCCACTAGGATGCCAAGGTCCCTCTCCATGGAGGGACTCCAGTGAGTCTACCCCTAACCTGTACCAGTACGTGGTGTTGTTCCTCCCTTGTTGGATCTTCATTCGGTTTGCCTTTGTCCAGCTGTCCAGATCTCACTGGATGGCAGCACAGCCTTCTGGTGTATTGGCCACTCCTCCCAGCTTAGTATCATCAGCAAACTTACTGAGGGTACACACTAACCCTTCATCCAGGTCATTGATAAAGCTGTTGAATAAGGCTGGACCCAGAACTGACCCCTGGGGAACACCAGTTCTCAGAACTGGAACAACTTATCAAGGAAAGCAAAGCAGCCAGTTTTGAGAGGTTGCGGTAATTCACATCCTTCCAAGGACCTCTTTAGTCCGTGTATTTTGGTGATTTGGTGGAGTGCTCTCATAATGCTGCAGTCTGTGACTTAAACTGCACTTTGGCCCCAGAGTGATATCACTTGCAACTTTCTGTTACTTCATTGCTAATATGGTCTTACAGCTCTAGAACACAACTTGTCATTTCCAACTTGCCACGGCTTTCCTTCATCTGCTGTTGCTAGCAATGGGTTAATCTCTCTGGCTGGCTGCAGCTGTGAACTGACTCAGCTTCTGCAATTCCTGATGATATTCTGATAAAAGTGGCATAAAACATCCTATTGAGAACTGCGTGCAAATACGTCTTGACAGATGCTGGAGTTGTGGGAAGACTCAGAACTCGATAGGCCAGGCCTCCCCAGGGGTCCTACACTGGGTCCTACATGCTATTTTAGCTTCTGCTGATTTTTTTAAATGTTTTTGGTGTCTTGAGCATTGGGTAACATTGTATGTATGTAAAATATTCACGTCTCAAGACAGAGCTCTTCAAGAAGACAGAAATGTGGGTTTTTTCACATGATGCTTTAAGCGCTGCTGTGCCTAGGCATAGTCGCATAGCTAGTTGGATTTTTATTTTTTTTTTGGCCTGCTTCTCCTCATCTCCCTTCAGATGAAAGGACAGATACTGCTTTTATTCACAGACCTGTATAGCACCTTGGACAACTCTCCTTTTTCTTGGCTACAGATCAAGCCCTTGAACTTCTGACACTGTTTTTCCCATGCTGGATCCATTTCAAGATTAAACTGCAGAGCATGTCAGCTTTTCAACAGGAAAAGATTTTAAGTTTTGCTCACAGAACATACCAGGAGGATGATTTACCTTCTGTCCTAATTATTTTCCTCCTGAAAATGTTTGTCATTTCAGCAACGGCAGGCATAACAAATGAACAGCCACCAAATATAAACAGCTGAAGCTGAACACTCAAAGCAAATAGTCTCAGACTATTTTATTGGCATCACCAATTTAGTAAATACAAATAATGGTTTAAAGGTGAAGACAGCAAATGGGGAACTGTGCCCAGTTTGCAAACACAAAGGTAGGCTTCTGTCCACCACTCTGTTGTCAGACAGCATTTTCTGGGTGAAATTCTATGCTTTTATCTCAACAGAAATACAGCCTGTGAGAGGATGTAAAGCTGGGACGGGAGGTCTGAGTTTAATTCAGTTCTTTGTCTTCTACCTGGTGAGTGACCTTGGACCGCTGTGCTCTTCCCCTCACCTTCCACTTATGCCTCCTCAGGAGGAGGCTGGTTCCTGCAGTAGATGTTTGCAAGGGCTGGAAAGGTTCCCCAGATAGCTTACTTGAGGGCCTGCCTTTGTTAATGAGTAGCTTTGTGTATATGGCTGCCTTGCTGGTCACACGCAGAGATCTCCTAATCTTTACTTCAAGTACTCTCTATGAAAGGCTCTTTGGAAGCCTACCTGCAGGTCTTGTGTCTTTCCCCTTGCCTAAAGAGAGGCTTGGGCAATATGTTTGGATAGTAACAGGCCTTTTATATGGCATAACAAGTTTGGAGTGGGTTAAAATTAATGTGGGTTGGGTTGTGTTTTGTTTTGTTTTGGTTGTTGTTGTGGTGGTGGTTTTTTTTGTTGTTTTGTTTTTTGTTTTTGTTTTCCCCAAAAGTGATTTCTCTTATTAATTACATTTCTAAGTTGTTATGGGTTTTGCAGGTCAGGCTCAATTTAGATGAAGCAGTGGTTTAAAAGTAGGTGTCTCTAAAAGGGATGTGGGAGTTCTATTCTTTGGAGTTCAATTTCTCACAGTTGCTTTTCAAAGTAAGTGGCTGGTTCTGCTTTATGTGGGTCTCGGGGCTGTTCTTGGGAGTCAATTATGGGTGTGCCTGTGGGCATGACACACACCTGTGTGCTCTGTTCTCTGAACCTGGACTTTCAACTTCCTCCAGGGACTTCTTCAAGAGAATCAGTTTCATTTCTCTCTGAACTGGGACAGAGTTTATGTGGGAACTAGGTGCTTAGGTGTTTGGCTTCTGAATGTGTAGAAGAGCTTAAACAGAGATCTGTATTGCATAAGAAACAGTTGGGCTTTATTGCTTCAGACATCCTAACTCAGGAGAACTGATGATCTTACTTATTTTTGGTATCTGAGCTGCTGGACATTATATGGAATATGCATGGTCTGGATTTCAGTGTGTCCTACAATGCTAGAATTCATCAATGATTTTTGGTAATCATGTGCCAAGTTAGAGAATTAGAAAAAAAATGATAAAAAATGAACAAAATTGTTCATCTGGGTTGATAGTGCTGAAGCATTTAGGTTAATAAGCTCTGCCTGCTGTGTTTACCTAGTTTTAATCCAAATTGTTGTGTGTTCAGTGAATACACCACTGAGTTTCACAGTCCCTTCTTCAGGCACCAAAACAGGTTAAGAAACCCCAAGAACATTCTGCTAAATGTATTGGGCCATATTCACTGATATGCTCTGGCTACTTTGTGCTGCTCCGGTGATGCAAAGCAGCCATAAACCTGGATTAGTGCCGGGGAGCGGTGGGAGACTTCAGTAAAGAAAGAAGATGACTGTAGTTTGCTGTGATATTTGTTCTTCTCCGACACTCATGTCTAACATATATTAATTGACCAGATTAATAAAATGATCATGATTGGTCTTTTTTTCTTTTTTTTTGGAAGAGGCATGGACTGTATCTAGGTGTAAGTCTTAATTTGTTTTAATTAGTTATTGCTTGTAGTCCTGGAGGACCTGCCATTAGCTGTGAAAGATGTAATTTTCCTACTCTGTATCTGCATAATTCTGCTCAAGCAGGGAGGAGATGGGAGAACGAGAATGTGCATTTGCTATGTATCCATGGAAAGGAGGAATAGGCATTTTTTTTTCCCATTGTTGTTTTAAAAGTTGTATTCATTTAAAGTCAAAGAGAAAAGGGTTAGCTCTCCAAGTCTGAGGTCAACCTTAAGGTCTGTTATCACCACCTTTGACTAACTTAGGAAGGAGTATCTTGTCTTGCAGTATTAGACAGTCACAATGCCTGCTATGAAATAGCAAGTGGCTGACAGTAGAGAGATAGTAAAATGGAAAGCTTTATTTCTGAACTCTTAAAATTATGTACAAACCTATTCTGAGAAGAAAATGGGGTATGCATTGCAGAAGAAAGATAAGGCTAGTCTTACTTCTCCCCAGTACAACACAATGTTTTATACTGTCATTTTCTCCTTGTTACATTTTATTTGCACTCTATTTCAGCATAATGAACTAAATCTTGGGGGGATGTAAAAATTCCAGAAATGGCTAATAACCAAATTCTCTTGTTTGAAACTCAGAACAAGCTAAGTAAACTGAGCCAAAGCAGTTCCTATTTTGATTTCTTTATACGTGTAGCTATCAACCCTACTTCTACAGTTATGCACTCTTTATTTTTTTGTCCAAAGTACAAACCATTAATAGAAGACAGAATTTTATAACTTCAACTACAGAGTAAGCACACGACCCCAGTCTCTCTTGCTTCTATTCTCTGATTAGTTTCCATAACAAAATTAATGGCATCTTAGATTAAACTTCTTGAGCATTAGAATGAAGCTCACAGTGATTAATTTGACAACTTCCCCCATATCACACTGGGGCAAATATGAATAGTCTCATGTATATGCCCTTCCCCTTTTTTGTTGAGTTTTGAAGAAATACTGAGTCTTTGAATTTGCATAATTTAAAGGCAATCCACACAGAAATGAAGATTAATTACTTTGTTTCTTATGCTACATTTATTTTTCTTGACTGCTGGGTTAGATTCGATGTTGAGCTCTTCCGAGCTGGGCTTTGAGAAGCTGAGATGTACAATCTAGCAGTGTCTGTAGCTTTTATATTCTTTTTCTCTTTGTATTCAAAGTGTCACTTAGGGCTTGTTTATATACATTATGGTACCTCTTTAAATTAGGGTGTAATTTAAAATCAGTTTCATTAACCTAGTCCAACAGGCTGCACAGCCACTCTTACTTCAGCATAAACCAAGCTTGTTTCAGGTTAGTGTAAATCAGCTAGGAACATTGTTAGCTTGCAAAGTAATAATACAGTAAATTAGACTAAAATTGAAGGCGTTCTCCCAGGACTTTGTGCTGGTATGAAATTAGCTAGAGCAAGTTTACATGTATGCAAGGAATTGGAAATGAAATCAAATCATAAATTCCATCGCCTGGGACCAGTCAATATCTCAGAGGAGTTGACACATGGGGAAAGCAGAGTGAAGGAAACAGAGCCTTTTACTTTGCCTGACCGATGCAAGCGATCGTGGAGTACATGAGGGCTAAATCCTTGTATGCTGCTTTTCTCCTCACTGCTCCAGGCTTGTAGTTGGTAAACGTGTCCGTGTTGGAACTCTGGTGAGGATTGCACCAGCCTGCGAAATACAGGTAATGTGGATTTATTGCCTGTAGCAGAGTGCTTCTCTCCACAGGGTGAACTGCCTCCTGCATCTGAATTTGTTCTTTTAGCTCTGTTATCATCGTGTGGCATTCCATTGCATGGTGTCAACACACCCACGGACGCTCTAGAAGTTTCCAGCTTCCCAGTATTTTCCTCTGGATTTTTCTCCCAGGCACTTAGCCAGGCTGCTCTCCTGCCTGCACCCATCCCAAGCTGTCTGCCAGGCAAGGGCAGCAGTGGGTCTGCAGGGTTCCCGTGCTCTTAGCTTGAGACCTGGAGCCAGGAAGAAAAGATTGTTTGCTTTTGTGTTTCATCTAGTAAATTTTGTGTGCTTGACTTTTCATAGCTCAGTCCATCTCTCTGTCTCTTTGTGGATATGATGGGGAGAGTGGATGGACAGGAAGACTAATATGAGGAGTGGGGTTTTTGCATGAGTAATGAGCTGTATTTTCTTGCTCTTCTGCAGGATTTTTAGGAGGGAAATATGCAGGTGCAAAATGGTAAAAATAACCTACGCTCTATATCTGGGAAGTTTATAACACCATCTGTGCTTTGGCACAGCTCTCATCAGCAGAGGAAAACTGGGCTGCTTCCCCACTACCAGTGATTTCTTTTATTGAGTTGCTGCTTTAAAAAGACTAATTAGTGTGTTCAGTAATATTTTTTGAACTATTTACTAAAATTTTCGTTTGTTAATTGAAATGAAACATATGAAAGATACATTTTTGGAGCCTGTATTTTTCTTCCACCTAATTCAGGTTCAAATTATTAATTTTTCTTTATCTGAACTCCTGCAAAGAGTAAGAAAGAGCTTCAGAGGAAAGGGCAGCATCTTTAGCCTATAACTGGGGTTCCAGTAGCTGCCTCGATACTTTGGGAGCTCTGCGCAGTGCCCAGCAGTAAAGAGGTGCTTTGGGAACACTGTGGCAGGGATGCCCTCCCCAGCAGGACTGTCCTCACCCAGCTTAACTTCATTCTTTTACTTGAAAAGTTAGAGTGGGGACAGGGAAGTTATCTCTTGATATCATCAGTTGGCATCAGTGAAGCACTGTCCTCTTATGAGCAGTAATAAAAATGACCAAAGTAGCTGTTACTGTCTTATCCTTAAAGCAGGTAATGTGCACCAAACCCCAGCGCTCATCAGGAGGGCAGCTGCTTGGTGTCACACCGATATTGAGCAAATGCTAAAGGTTTGGTTTAGGTTTTTTGATTTTAAATTTCGCATGGTTCCGTGTCAACATCAGTGAGGACATCTAAACAGCTTTTTCCTAAACTTTGGGTTTTTCTGGTTCTGTTAAAAAAAAAAAAAAAAAAAGGAAGAAAAAAAAAGAGGCATTTGGGCTTCAGTGACTCCCACTGCTTATGTGCTGAGTGTGATTTGCATCAGAATAGGTATTTTTCCTTTTTATTTATATATTCATTTACATAATATTCATCAGTATGCAAGCTGGGGCCTGTCTTCTACTGGTGGAAGAATTGCTGATATGTGGAGAGAGACCTCAGGTTTTTGGTTTATTGCTAAGGCAACAGTTACATGAAGGTAGTTCTTGCTATTTATGTAGTGTACTCCTTGTCAGTTCCACGATCCCTATATAAGAAGGGCCTTGATGATGTACTGTCTGGTGGTCAGAAACACCCAAGTATTAGAATAAGAGACTATTTTTTATTTTTAATACCAAAAAAAAAAAAAAAAAGGCAAGCCATTTCCAGCTGAAATTGAATCAAGTTTCTTTCTGCACAAACTTGCAAACTTTGGGAATATGTGAATGTAAACCTCATCCACATTTTATATCTCCCCGCTGGCTTAGAAAGATAGAGGAAAGGTAAGTATTTAAAAAAAAGATTTAAAACATTTGTTATATAGATAATGGCAGGCTTTAGATAATGGAACCCTTGACTTTAGCTGTTTGTGAATTCATGTAGGGTTTGTCCAAGGTGATTTTAGGCAGTTTATGAGCAAGCAAGTAGATCTTCAAGGATCCACTGGTTTTATCAGAAATCAAATATGTTAAAGGTGGGATCCCAAATGGCTTGGTTTGACCTAAGGTGCTTACTGTCAGCAAAATGTTTGCTAATGCTCTAGTGAGTTTAATGTTGCTAAATCATTAAGTACAAAGGAAAGTTAAGTTGCCTGAATGGAAATGCTGTGCTAGGTAAATTTTGGAACTTTTGTGAACTTTGAACATATTGTGACTGGAATTCCAAATAGTTTTCTATCTTTTTTTTTTTATTTTTTTAAAGAAATGGGAGTTTACTCCCAGGTTGTCTGTCTGCCTTCTCTTTCATTGATGGCTTTCACTTTTAATTTTAAGGTGTAAATAACTCTCAAACATTTACTGCTCCTCGAGGAAAATGCGCTTTGGTGTTGTATATCTTTAGGAGCCTGTGCTGTTTCAAGGGGTCCTTATTGAGCTAAACTGAACTTTCCTGTTCAGTTGCATGTAGCTTTTGAACTTTTATTTGTGATGTTTGTGGCACCTTCATTGTATGTTGGGCTGCTAGACAGAAAAGATAATACCTTTGTGCCCTCTGCCTTGTAGACACTGTTTCTGAAAACCTTTAATTGTGTTCACTTAACGTAACTGGCTGTTGTAAAACAGTAGCATGTCTGTAAGTACTAGCTTGTGTAGAAGCTACTAAGGACATGTCTTAAGGTAGAGAAAATGCAAAATCTTGTATATACACTTGGTATGCAAAGCTCTTGATTTTTACATTTCCCTTGATTAGATACTGCGCTTGAAATTGTGGTAGGTCGTATGTGTGTATATTTTGGTACATTACTCGCTAGCCGTGCGAGAAGAAAACCATAGATTGCGTTCAGTTTTGTGATTACATTCTGATTATGACCTGTGAGTCATGCTTGACATGGTTCTAATTTGTATGAAAAAAAAAAACAACACAATTGTGGTATGCAAGCTGCTGAATGCTGCGAAAGCAAGATGGGCTCTCTTGACACTGTAATCCATGCTCTCTTACTTGAGTCTTTTAAGTGATACGCTTACTGCTTTTGTATGCATGGTCGTTTGTTTCTGAGGGAGGAGGAAAGGCCATCTCCACATTTACACGCACTGTGAACTGATGACTGCTCTTTATGTGATGTCATCCTGAGAACACCACAGGCAGGTGCAACCCGGAATGTTATTCTTACTCAAAGATTAAAAAAAAAAGAAAGTGATTGGGGTTGGGTTTGGTTTGCTTTGCTTTACTTTGATTTTCTCCCTGCTGAAGACAATAGGGAAATACGTGAAAGGACAGATGATCCAGAAAGGTTTGTTCTTTCTACTTCTTTTATTTCATTTTTCTACCATGTGCTGTAAAAATGAGAAAGTGGCATTCCTGCCTCCGAATGCAGAAGGCCATGAAACTAGCATCATGAGGAAGCAATGAAACTGGAGACTGTGGTTCTCTTGGGGACTACAAAGTGAGACCTGAATTTGAAATCCTCACACAAACCAGACACACTTCATGGCACATTTAAACTTCTGGTAGTTTAACCCCCTTCCTACCAGGACACAAGGAATTCCTCAGCTGTCTAGTAGAGCAGCAAATAATAGAGGACGGCCTTGGCACCAGTCAAATCTTTTCAATTGGTACTGAATATTTGTCCTCATCTTATTTAGATTATGGGATATTGAATTCAAAGAACCATTTCTTTTTAAAAAAACAACCTTATGTGCTCACCACTGTTTTGCTGCTAAAGGTTTAAATGCTGATCTAATTCTAGTGCACATGTATCCATAACTTTCTCTTGCTTGACCCTGCAACAGTCTTATGTAATTCTTTCTTAATAATGGTGTTCTGCATATATTTTGCATTTTCTCATTAACATTGTCCTTATTTTTTTCCATCTTGTGTGAGAATTGTTTAGACCTTATATACTTTTTAGAGCTATGGATAAAAAAAAATGTGAGAAAAAAATAATTTAGTTTTATGTGGGGTTCTGACATTTCTTCTTACCTGGACCTCTGTGGAAGTACCATGAAAATCATGTGGGAATGAGTGGGACCCTGAAATGAGATTGAATGACCAGAACATCTCCAAGATCACCTAACTTTTGCATGATGTAGGTGGAAGCCTCTCTTGTTTTTGTAGCTTGAGGTTTTTTCAGTTAGAAGTTTCTTTTTCCTGGAAATGTTAAGCCATGTGGTCATTATGAATACTTAACAGAAATCATAGTTATTTAAAAGTATTGTCAACCATTCCCATTTACTGTGCAAGCCTCAGGATAATATAATTAAGTTTATTTTGAAGCTGGTTTTCATTTAAAGTTATGATTAATTACTTAATTCCTTAGGTAGTTTGTTTCTTGCTTTGCAGAGTTCAACAGCTGTGTTAAGATCTTTCTTGTCCTGCTGTGTAATTGTTGTGGGGGGTTTTTTTTGTTTGTTTGTTTGTTTGTTGTGTTTTTTTTGTTTGTTTGTTTTTGTTTTTTTGTGTGTGTGTTTTTTGTTTTGTTTTGTTTTTTTAAATCAGGGATGCATTTTGTGACTTCTGTTTGTCAAGTTTTGTCTTTGTTGCTGTTCTGGTCAAGCTGTTTATTTTTGCAAAATAGCTGATACCTGGTTGATCTATTAGATGTGCTGTCGGATCAACTACTTCTATTAAATAGTCATATCAAATTTATTTGATAGCTGATGAAAGTGGGAAAATGAATGTTATTCCATCCATCTATGTGAATTTCTACAGTAGGGAGAACTGAATTGTGGCTTAGAAGATAGTTTTTGTTCCCTTAAAAAGAAAATGTCATCCTGTCTTGCATCTGGCCTTTAAGAAGAGATCTCAGAGCACTGCTAGGATGTGTGTGTGTATCTCTGTGTGTGTACATAGATGTACTCTGCGCAGGTAAAGAAAGTATGACTGCGAGTTATTTGACCAAAGAGAGAAGTGGATCATATACTAGCAGATGTACCCGGTTGTGGGTATAATGTGAGGAAAAAGCTTAGTGGAACTTAGTCAAAACAAGGAATTCAGTTTTTGCTGAGCCCGACGAGCAGTAATGAAGAGAAAAGCCCAGTACCATGTGCTAGTTGCAAACTGAACTGTCTGCCAGAGCCACACTCTGGAAGGATTTATGTGCCAAGCTGCTTATGCTGAACTGAAAAATCTCCAGTATTTGCCTGGGCTCTCTTAGTGCTCATCATTAAAACTCCCCTTATTGAGAAAACAGCAGCTGAACATGCACTAGAAAATGGTAATTGGGTGCTGCATTATCGTCGTTTGAACTATAGAGAGACATTAAAAAGATATGCCAAACCAAGTGAGTTATATTATTAGTTCAATCAGGACAATAGGCATTTTTTTTATTAGAAAATTTGGCTGAATCAATGAAACGGGCAGTTGAATCAATGGATTATTGAATCTCCGTCTCCAAGGTATGTGGAAAAGCAACTGCTGCTCTAATGTATGCAATCTGATCATGAAAGTATAACAACGTTTATTGAACTAGTAAAGTATGTACTTGAAAATGGAATGACTTCTGTATTAAATGGTATCTCATAACATGAGGATCAATAAAACACTTAGGCCATATGAATCCTGAAGATGATGGTACATCTGAGCTTTTTCTAGTCAGTTTATGATCTCATGTTGGTGCTGACAACTATACAGAAAAAGGCTAGAGACTGTCATTTAAGTAAATTTGTTTTCATCGCAGCATGATAAATGAAATCCTTTTGAAGATGTTAACTCAAGTATACGTGCAAAGGGTTATGTCAATAGTTAATTAATAGTTATGCACTATTAATCCATGCTACAAAATTGTTAAAGTGTTCGGTTTATTTTTTACAGCGGTGGAATACAAATAGTTTTCACTTGTGGATGGGATTTCCTCTCACTCTACAGAATTTCTTTTTCACATAGCAAAAAGTCTTCTTATATACTTGTCATGATTGTCATGGAAAAAATGCAGAATTAATCATCTGGAAAGTATTAATGCCAAAACAAGTTAAATAGTAACCAGAATTCTTCATATTTTGTCTTTCTGTGAAGGAGCTGAAAACTGCAACTTTTAAATATGCATTTAAAGATGTCCATTGCTAATTTTATGCTGTGTAGGATGGACTGAGGAAAATCAATAAGCATTTGGGCTACACAGTCTCTCTCTCATTAATATGTTTTGGCTTCTGGGATGATTTACTCAGAGGATGTATTAAGATAAGTGTTGCAATATATTTACATTGACAAGAAAACACTGTCAAGAAAATTACTTATATATATATATACCTGAAGAAATATATAGGCATGAAAATAGAATAATGTATATACTGGCTGGAATTAGTGACATATGTGAGGATTATTCATGTATCCGTATAAGGGGTGTGTGTGTATGTCTCTGTAAATATATATTACTTCCTAAAAGCTTTAAGAAGCTCTGTCATACCTCTCACTCTTTCCTCTATTTCCAGTGGGCCCCTTTAATCTCAGTGTTTTAGATTCTTACCTGTTATCTTAATTTTCTTTGTGCTGGAGACTTCTGCATTCTGGCAAAACACAAGCTGAGCAATGAAACTCCATAAACACCACTGTTTCCTTTAGCCTAATATCTTAAATAATTCTCTCCTACAGTCTACTCTGACTGAGATTGGGGTTGTTAATTGTCATGGAAATTACAGTAAAAAAACCCCAAAACAACCAACCAACTAAACAAAAAAAACAACAAAAAAACCAACCACAAGACTAACCATGAATTTTTTGGAAGTGGTGTCTCTGTAAATTATGATTCCTCACCTTGGCAAGCCCCTGCTCTGTTACTCTTTTATTACAAAAGCTATTTTTAATAGGTTTACCTTCATATCTTTTGCCACTTCCCAGTAAGTCTGTGGAGAACAGACATATGGGAGTATTCTTCTGTCTTGTCTAAATGAGTTTCCAATTCAGATATGGATGGGAAGTAAAGATGTATGATGTGTTTAACTGTTAGTAAATTTTATTTTCTAGTATCTTTCGGGGGCAGATATTATCCAAGATCTTGGTCCTTCACTTTCTAAAGCTTTAGGCTTGAAGTTCCCCAGGTCTTCCTCTTTTCCCTTTTTAAATATAAGGTTTATATTTCCCTTTTCCAGCAAGTAGGAACTTCTTCACTGGACTGCCATGACTTCTCAAATATGATGGATAGTTCTTATCCACTTCATCTGCCAGTTCCCTCAGGATCCATGGATGCATCTCATCAGGTCCCACAGGCCCATGCACCTTCAGGTTCCTTACATCATCTTGAACCTGATCTACAGTGGATGGTTTTTCATTCTCCCAGTCCCTGACTGTCTTTTGTGACTTTATCAGTGTGGCTGGAGTACTTGCCAGTGAAGACTGAGGTAAACCAGTTATTGAGTACCTCAGCCTTCTCTGCGTGCTGGGTAATGAGGTCTTCTATGTCCTTCTGGAGAAAGACACATTTTCCTTTGTCTTCCTCTTGTCACTGAGGTACCTATACAAGCTTTTCTTGTTGTGCTTGACACCTCTAGCCAGATTTAATTCTATCAGGGCTTTAGAATCATGAGACCTTTAAGATCATCAAGACCATCCGATGACTTAGCTATCCTAACCTGATCCCTGGTTGCTTGGAGAATTGCTCTGCATTCCTACCAGGTTGCTTGCCTGTCCTTGCTTCCATCCTCCTTAGTCTTCAGTGACACTGTGGCTCTCTGCCACAGTCCGCTCCTCAGGTTTTCCTGCTTTGCTTTCCTTTTTCTGCTCTGTTCTTCCTCTTTTCCATTTTATCCTCCTACCTTTGAGCTGAGCAGAAAATATCCTTATGATATTTACAGGAGAAGTAGTATTTGGTTAGTTCTTTGTTTGGTATTTCCATTGGAAATATCACAAGCAGTCATGTTTCCATGATATTTCCATTGACATTAACTTCAGAACGACTTCCTTTAATCGGGCTTAGGGGGGAAGAAGCTTTATATTCATTGCCAGCTTTATCTGTTTGCTTTTCTCTTTTAAAATTATTTGGTAAATGAACTGGGAGGAAAAGATCACAATCAGTGGGCTTGTCTTTATTCAGATTGAAAACGAAAGCAAATGTAACTTCTACAGCTATGTAATGTTCATATACAGGAAGAATATTTATATATATTAAATATTTATATATATAAAAACTTAAGCTGCTGAAAGAATACATTAAAGAGAAGGCGTTCTGATGTTTGGCAAGTAACAATTTCACATAGCAAGAAATTTTAATTGCTGTCTGGATATGAGATGCCTTGTTTTGAGGCCTGACTTGGATAGGATAATTATTCAGAGCTTTCTGAATAATTAGATTGTTTCTTTGGAAGAAAGCAAAAATCATGTTACAGTGTAACACTTTATTCATAGATCTGCATTGTATGAGGAGGGCCCTTTTTTATTTCCCTTTTTTTAGTGAAAAAGTGTATGAGATCTGACTTGTTAGATGAGCAGAAATGAAAAAAGATACAGTAGAATTCTCCCTACAGAACAGCATGAGCCCTGCTGGTTTTGATTCAGTTACAGGAAGATGCTGATACTGGTACCCAGCTGTGTGCTGATCACTGTAGTTCTCCAAACATCACACTCCTTGAACACCCAGCACCTGATTTCTGCAGCCTCATATTCCACATTTATTGGATTTGGACAGATAAACTGGTATTTTTTTTTTACTTTTCTACCTGTGGTCCTTAAATGTACTTCGGAGTCAAAATCCAACAGTCAAACCACAGACTGCATGTAGCAGTCTCTATAGTCAGGTCATTTCATGACAGCAGGTAATGGTAACAATAGAGATGGGAACGATCTGGGAAGCTGGTACAGCTGGTAGTACAGCACTTTACTGATGGTAATATATGTATGCCATGAATTCAACCAATATAAGCTATGTCATGGTGTTCTGAATAAGAATTCTGCTTATTGAAAAGATCAGAACACCTGAAATAAAATACTGATTTTAACAATGAGGAAACTACCTTGCATTAGGACAAAATGCTAGTTATAATTCTGAAGTAAAAAATAAACAGAGTATACCGGACAAGAAATGTGAATAATTAACTTCTGCTTTTAAAACATGCAGCTGCAGTGCACTATGCCTGGAAGAATGGTTTTGTGGAGTTAGGAGACCTGCGTTCTGTTCTAGACTTTTTCTACAAATTACTGAATTTCTCTAAATCTATCACTTATCTCTGTAGTTAAGTAAAATAACTTCTCTACTTGAAGGGAATATAAAGTGAATATTAAATTAATGATTTAAGGGTGCCAGGAGTTGTGTTGGCTGTACAAATGTTTAGTTAAACCAATGCTTTAGGATGCGCATTTGCATAAAACTATACTAGAAAATTAGTTAGATCCAGCCGTGCAGCCTGTGTTAGGCTCTGGGTAATATTTGACCTTAATTTGCACCTGGCAGGAGTTATAGGTACAAATGGATTAGAAGTTAGGTGAAGTATTGTCCAGTTTAAATGGCAAATGCATCCCATTGTAGCAGGTGCTTGGGCAAATACCAGGGAATCAAAATACTAAACCATACAGTCCTTTTGAAGTTCCTCAGGTTCTTGCCATTGACTTTGTCAGGTTTTTGATTGCTTGTTTAGAAACACCAGTGTGCTGTGATGAATGGAACCTATCTCACAACATGACCAAATTTTCACCCCCAATTCCTAAAACAAGAATTCAATATGACATAGAAGAAAGTGGAATAGAAATGAGGATGAAATATCTTGCACTTTTTTAAGGTCTTTTGCATAACAGGTATTATTTTTTTTTTTAATCATTATTATTTATTTTTAAGCAGCTTTGGAATTTTGCTCTGACTTCCACCTATTATTTTTGAAGTTCTTTAAAATCCTCAGAAGTCCAACAGTTCATGTGAATACCTGGACATTTCAAGAAACATCTGGAGAGGCAGGAACACTCTTTTTGTAGAGTATACTAAGGAAAATGTCATTAGATAGTGAGAAGCTGAGGACTTTTTTTGAAGCCTGGATACTAAGGAGCTGTATAAGCTTTGGCTGAAGATCCTTCTGACTCTGAGATGCTTCTGCCTCTTTAGCAAACTCACTCTGCATCTTTTTATTCAAAGCATGTCTTTACATTAACATTCTGCAATAGTCTTACATGCTTGTTACTATTTTTTTTTTTTTTAATGAGACAATAATTATTTTTCTATACATTTAATCTGACAGATCAGACTGAAATTGGCTAACAGTTCCAAAATTTCCTTAGGAACCAATGTGCAACCTGCAGATCTTCTTTTCCGAGAAAAGTCAGTCATATTATTGCCATACTATTAGCTCAGATTATTTTATGTTTTGGTTTCTTTTGTTTGTTTTTGGTTTGTTTTGTTTTGTTTTTTTTCTTGGTTCTCAGTAGCTTAACTACCCTTAACAATAAAATAAGGCCTGATATTTGCTCTTTGAGATGTGTTGCAGTGGTTTACCTGCTTCTTTTCTGTTGGGTGTCTTTCAAATAGTGATTTTAGTGTTGCTGCTAGGCAGCATGTTGCATGGTGAGAAATCATAAACTGAATTTTCAGGTAATCTACTCTGGGTGCATTGTTGGCAGTGTAATATGATTCAGAATCTGAAAAAGCCCATGAAAGTCATAGGTGACAGGGATAGTGTTTATTCATTAGAAACACAAATGTCAGCAGCAGGAGACTATTTTAAACACTCCACCTCTCTTGACAAAGTTGTGACAGCTATGCCAGGTTCATGAAACCTGTAAACTCACAGGACAGCTTAATTAAAACCATGAAGAACTATATTTGAGATGAATTAAAAACAGTGACAGATCCAGCTGGAAATAAGAGGTGTGCATAAGCTAAATGTAATGCTTTGACAAGATGCTCCGCATTTACTCCTTTATTTTTTCCTTAACTCTTCCAGTTTGGTCAATCACCTTGTACTTCTAGAGCATGTCTGCACACAAGAGTGAGATTTCCATGTAGTAACTCTCTCCCATTAGATTTCTGTGTAAAATCTCTGCAAACAGAGTGTTGTTACAGTAGAATCCTTCCCCTGGGATTACCTCCAGTGAAACTGAAGGGATCAAGGTCATCTAAAGAGCTTACACACTCTCTTCACCTCAACTGGAAGATACTTTGTAAACTACTATCATAAATTTTAAACTTCTGACTGGAAGAATGCCCAGCAAAAATCTTCAAGTGATCAGATTAGTTTGCATTAGAATTTCTTTTCACCAAAAAAAAAAGTGCTGGAAGCTACAATTCAGGCATTTGTTTAATCAAAACAGGATTTAGATTATTTTTTTTTGGGGGGGGGGTCAGAAAATGAAGTATTGACGAAAATAAAATCATATAAGATGTAATTTAAGAAGGAGGAGGAAAAAAAATAATCTAGTACCACACTGTAACAGGATTTCCTTATCAACCCCTTTCCAGATGCTGCAACTGTCATTTAGGCCATGCCAGTGACTGGTCCCATGCCAACCTAATACAAGTTGGTTCCACTTGTCACCCTTTCAATTTCCTAGCTGGACTCAGTTTTAAAGGGCATATTAGCATTATCAAAGTAATCTTTAAGATGTGCATTGGTTTTCTTTTAAATCTGTTTTGTTTCTATATCACATGAGTGTTAAAAATAATAAAATGCTGGAAGGATGAAAGGAATATTATCTTTGTATGGTGTCAGGTGTTGCGCTCTCAAATTAAACACGTTCTTGTCTCCTTTCAGAAGAATATGAAAGATCTTGTCCAACACAAGGCAGTAGAAACCACTTGCTTAAAGAGTGCTGGAAAATCCCTTTTGCAGGCAGAAAGTCAAGTAATGTATATCCCTGGTTATTTAAATAATATTCATTCAATTATCTCAAAAATATCATTTTTTATTAACATCAGAAGATTGTATTTTTTAATTCAAAATTGTACACTCTTAAGCAGTGGAAAATAATGAAAATCATTGAAAAGCAGAGTCTGTCTAAATACCTTTCAGAAAAGAAAATAAGGGTGTATAAATACCCACGTAACAGATGATATTCTTTGCTTCTCCATCTATTATATCTCTTTTATAATTTCTGTCTAAAATTAATTTTCTTAGGCTTTTTGTGTGACCTTTTTGAAACTGCCATGCTGGGGAGGCCTTGCTGGTGGTGAGGTTCTGTTCAGATAATATATTTGCTCTTCTTTCTTCAGTTCTTACCAAGATAATTAATGGAAATCTTGGCTACCCGAAGGCATTATTAGAGGTATTTTTCACAAATATCAAGGCTTGCAGTGTAAGAAAGAAACTGAAAATAACGCTGGAGACACAAGTTGCATTTCAAAAGAGCTGATGAGCAGAGTAGACTCCATGCAGCAGCCATCAAGAAAATTGTTACTACCAGAGCAGTTCAGCGCGAGGCTGTTCTGGGAGCACAACTAGAAAGGAACGTTGTCCTCCATTTGTTCTTTCTGATAAGGTGAACAAGATGATGTTTAAGCTAAAGACTGCGGGAGGAGTGGGTGTAATGAGACGGAGGTTACGCTGGGGTGAGAAAGACAACTTTTAATTGCAGTAGAGTAGTCCTGTAAAAGTCAGTAGTGTAAAGAAAGGTGTAAGGGAAGGAAAGCACTGGCCTCTATTCAAATAAATGCCAGTAGAAAGTAAACTTTCTGTATTCTGTGCAACTCTGAAGTGCTGGAGCTCAGGGGAAATCACAGTGCAGGGGGTTGCCAGCGTCAGCTGCTGTATCGCAGTTTTTTCCCCCACACCCCAGACCACACGTGTTCTGTACATCCTCAGTCTTTCTTGCCCTTGTAAATATGGAGCAAACAGTTGAATACCACAGAAATTAGCAGAAAACTGAAATTAATTTGTAGGCTTATTTGAGGTTCTATATTTTAGTCCATTCTGTATTGTAGAATTGTATTATTTTTACAAATACAAGGCTGTCATCCTTCCTCCCTCCTTATCATTTCTTTTTTTTTTCCTTCCCTCTTGTGTCCAAATGATCTGTTCCCATCCTTTATAAAATATCCTCTTTTGCTAATTTTTATACAGCCAAATTAGCTCTTGGTTTGGCTGATTATGCAGCCACATAAATACATTCACCTGCACAGTGCAGGCTGGTCAGAAGTGGTTGGAAAGGGAGGAGGATGCTGACCCCTTCAGCTGATGCAGGTGATTGTGCTGATGAAATTCCAGCCACAAACTCACCCTCCCATTGCTTTTGTCCAGATGTTCTCATCTTCCTGTTCTCTGGGCATCAATCTGATTCTTTCTGAAAGCAGTACTTTTTGCGATAAGAAAACAGATCATTGCTTGCTTTATTTTAACCTTTCCTGTCACTTCCCAGATCATTTAATGGTGTGAAATTTTATTTCATCTGTCTATTGATGTATAAAATTACCTAGCTAAAGGTGCTGTTTTTTTCTACTTTGTTGTATCATTACACTTTCCCATTAAATACCTTGAAGTCAGTAGAATTTTGCCAACAAAATACCAGGGCCAGTGAGTATAGGTGATATTTAATCTTGCTTTCACTTGACTAAATCTGAAGGAATTGAATTCCTAGCAAATTGATAGAAAATCTGCTGGTTATCTCCATAGTATTGGTATGCATATCATCAAAAATATTCAACTTCAATTACTACTACTTTTAAAGGCATTATTTTATTTTTTTTCAGTTGAAATTGCAGTTTTCCTCTACAAAAAGTGTGAGAATGTGAAATTAAGGTGCTAAAGTCACTTAGAGATTAATAGATTTAGAGGTGTTAGATAAAAATATTACAGTTATTAATTATTAAACTTACAGGTGCAAATTCTGTTCCCATTGAAATTGATGCTTCAGCTTAATTAATTTTAACTTAGGGAGTATGCTGGATGGCACTGCTTGAGTGGGCCTATATTTGTTTAGCATTATTACCTCTTAATGACACTCTGGAAGGTGGTGATCTGAATGGTTTTGCATTGGCACACACAACTTTTTAACGCAAAACTGGAAAAATTAATTTCCAAGCACTGGTCATATCAATCTGAAGACACCCTTGTGCTTTTAGAGCCACTGTCTCAATCTGCCTGGGAGAGAAAAATCTGTGTACTTGTTATTGTATTTGAGCAATCCATTATGAGTGTGTGCCCGTAGTTTCCACAGAGTCTGTTTCATGTTGCCTTGATTGCATTTGAATCCTACTTGTTCTCCTGAGAGCCTGCTTCGATTGAGTTTATGATAATTCTCAAACTTGTGAAAGGTGAAATTCACTGTTGCTGGGAAAGCTGGTGCACCCTGTACTTGCCGTTAGAGAGCTCCTGTTTATTAAACTGCATACAAACCACTGTACTGGGAGTGAGCCATTCTTCCTCAGCTCAGCCCTGCAGTACACCATCATAAATTTCCTGGAACATCTTGCCAAAGAAACCATCAGTCCTGAGTATCAGGCAGCAGAACTGAATTTTGTCTGCAGCTTTCGTGTTGCCAATGCCTATCTCATTACTCAGCACACAAGCTTTCTTTACGTTCTGGAGCATGTATGACCCCTCTTGCTTGTGGGATGAGATTGAGCTGGGACACATTATAGATTACAGAGCAGGAGAGCATGTGAGGGACGTGTAGGTGATGAAAGGAGACAATGGTGTGTTGATTCTGAACATTACTGTCTATGAGCTGTGTGGCAGCATTGCCTGTAGCAGATCCTGATATAGACTAAGCACTTGGCTCGATGGAAGTGCATGCTTTCTCTAGAAGTCTTAGGGGTTGTTACTTCACTGTCTTTAACAGCAGTTTAAGTGCAGCAGTGCTGCCCTCTGGTCAGAATTTTGAAGACTCTTGCAGTGATTTCGGGTTGAGGGTCAAAAAGAGAGGAATGGCTCAATCTCTCTTGAGCTGTGCTTGTTCTGTGTATGCTGAATGAGAGATTTTATTGTTATTTTAATGTTTATGGTTCCATTTGCTTTCTTATTGCATTAGTAGCAACAAAAGTCGTTGAGTGGGTGGAAGAGAAAAATGTCTGCCTGCGGTTGATTGGGCTCAACAGGGTAGTGTGAAGTTCAATTCTCTATCCCACTGTTTGATTGTTTGATAGGACAAGAGGAAATGCCCTCAAGCTGAGCCAGGGAAGGTTTAGGTTGGACATGAGGAAAAAGTGTCTTCCCCTCAAGGGCTGTCAAGGCCTGGCCCAGGCTGCCCAGGGCGGTGATGGAGTCTCCATTCCTGGAGGGATTTAGATGTGTAGATATGGTGCTGAGCGATGTGGTATGGTGGTGGACTTGGCAGTGCTGGGTTAATGGGTGCACTTGATCATCTTAAAGGTCTCTTCCAACCAAAATGATTCTATTCTAAATATGCAAATGCTATGATTAGCTCAGAATGGACCATGATCCACAGACAACAGATATGAGGAAAAGATTTGGAGAATTATCGCTGTGTGGTTGCCAGTACTCACACTAACCATCCCCTCTTGGCCCTGGTTGCAGGCAGGATAACTGGTTAAGTGAATCTTAGGCCCTACTATTGTCACGTTTCATGACTGGGATGCTAGTTTGTCATTCATGACATCCTTTATCAACATATGCTGATGAGTATGTGAGTCTGTCTGTGTCCCAGGAGGAGGCATGGTTTTTCATCTCTTCATAGTGCCAGTCCTTTCCTCTGTCTCCAGCCTTCATGTAGACTGGTCTCAGACCGTTGTTTTACCCAGTGTTGTTCCAGTGTACACTGAGTAATGCTGGGAACTGTGGAGATCGAAGGAAAAGATGTTCAGAAAACATAACAGCTTTTATAACAAGTGCTGGTTACCTGGTAGCCAAGAACAATGTTGGCAGGACAATGATGAAGTGGTGCTCTGTCAGTTCAGAGCAGTGGAAAACAAAGGTTTAACTTTGGCACATGTCTAAGAGTCCTGTCCCAGTGTATAAAGTAAATTTCCATACGAAGTGGAGTACAGAGTCATCATAGACTGATTTTGGAGACTAGAGAGCAGGAAGAAGCTTGTGGAAAAGCATTGGGAGCTTGTCTTTGAGGAACTAGAGGAATAATTGCTAGCCTGGGTTAGGTGGTGCCAAATCCAGGGCAGTAGATGCTGAATCCAAGTTACCTGAATATTTGTAGCATAAGAATGTTGGGGTGTTTTTTTTATAGCTGAGAGGTGTAAAGCTCACTCAGATCCTCACACTCATGCTGGTACATAAACAGAATTTTAAGCTTAGTGTGTTTTCTTCATTGATCCAGCATTTTTCTTGAGTAAGAGCTTTTACTGAACCAACTCTACTTTGATCTTAATATATTTAGTTTTTAACTTATTTTGTTGTGGTTTGTTTGTTTGTTTGTTTGTTTTTTGTTGTTGTTTTCTCCACTAGATAGGAAAGAGAATAAATATATATGGATTAATAATAATGATAAAATAATGAGCAATTAATAGTAATTATTTGCTTTGCCACACAAGTTGAAGTGGCACTATCCAGTGATGAGCATTAATTATCTTGGTACAATTCTGTTGAATTCACAAATGTTCCTTTTTGGTAAGCTTGGAAGTTTTGCTGGGAGTAAGATATTTCAGGTCTACTCTTGCACCAGAGAGCTGACAGCAGCTTTAGTGGGCGTTGGAGTCTTCTCCAAGTATCTTCAGCTAGAAAGAGAATGATTTCTCCCTTTCCTTCTTCCCCCAAGCTCTAAGGGAAATTTGAAAGTCCCAGAAAAGAACACAAAATACCTATTCTACAGTCTAAAGTGTATCTGGAGACATAAAAGCATCTGTTACCTGTGAGAAAAGAAATGAAAAAGGGACTTCTGTCCTTTTGTCCAAAATTCACAATTAGAATTCTCTTCTGTGGTCTCATCTTGTAAACGTTTTGAGATGTGGTTGTCGGTGTGGATTCTCCCCTTCTTTTAGTCTGTGTGACTTGTCTGATATTTAACTCGTCAGTTATAAGAGCCCAGACTCCAGCCACGCCGGAGAGCCTCACCGTACTTATCTCACTGGGTGTTTTTATAACTCTGGTGGGCTCACGCTGTTGCAGTTGCTTGAATAATAGCATCAGGACGGCTGAGTCAGTGCCCCATTTTCTGCCTTTCTCCACTCCAAACCTAATGAACGCTACTAAGCTGACAAAGGAGGGCAGATCTAAGGGCCTGAAGGCAGCGAGGTCGCCAGTGTAGGGGACTGTAATTGCTGCAGTTCAAAATGCTATCGTGTATCATGCTCCCGGTAATTTGAAATAGTGGATTTACTCCTGGCCAGGAGCAAACTGCTTTGGGTGTTGAATAGCAGCTTCTTATCTTCAGATTCACAGATGGGATTGTGGATGTCCCACTTCTGATGGTTAGCATTGAATAGAAAGTTTTGTAAATGATTCTTGGCAGGAGTACTCATTACATTTCTATTGAGATTTAGCTCCACAGCTGAGTTTGCCTTTGCTTTTTTTTCTCTGTACCATGCAATTAAATGGATGACCATCCTATGCAGAAGGAAATGCTTCTATTAAGGATGAAAAGAACTGAGTGTGAAGCCAGCCACACACAGCACTAGGTTTTATGCCAGCTTTACTTTGGATTTTAGCAGAAATGAGGGGAAGGAAAAAAAAAAAAAGAAAAGAAAAGAAAAACAACATATATATCATGTATTCCTGGTCTCTGAGATACCACACACAATATTTCCATAAAACACATGCTCATAAATGTATTACATTCTTATATCAGCCTTTTGGACTGGAAAAGTACTCTAAAAGGAAAAAAAGTTCTCTGTTTCTAACATTAGGTAATGAGAAAATATCTGTTGCTTTGCTGACAGCAGTAAATACTTCCTATAGTGTTCTTTATTGCCATTTTAATGGCAACACTCCCAAAGCTGACTAGACACTGCATTTTGTTTGACAAGAAACTATTCTGAGAGATACCCTGTTGGAGAACACTGTGATATTTGACAACTTGCCATAATGTGTCTGTAAATCCCCATTTTCTTAAGCTGTTTTGAAATGATAAAATTTTGGAAATGAATGAACAAACCTGAATATCATTTAAGCACTGCTTCTACCCGTATATGATGTGTCCTTCATTTTCTGCTTAGCAGATTTTTTTTTTTTTTAAATAGGATTTTTCACTGAGGAGAATGTTTTCAAAATCCCAGAGGGCTCACTGTGGACTTTCCTGGCTTTTGTGAAAACCAGGGAAGTTTGCAGGATGTTTTGGAGGTCTGAATTTGTGATTTTTTTTTATTCTTTATTTATTTATTTTCCAATTTTTGCAGTAGAGCAATTGAAGTTCAACAAGTCATTCCAAGGTTCATTGCTTAATGTTGGAGAATTTTCAAAATCAAAAAAGGCCATCATGTCGCTTTTCCTGTGGGACTAGCAGCCACGTAAGTTGTCACTGCCTGTCTCTCATATCTTTCCACAATGTATGGAAAGGAGTTTGATGATATTAAGCTTGCTGCAGAGTTGTCAGTTAACAATATTGGAGTGAAAGTAAAGCAGATGTTATGGATTTCTGTGACGGACTAAATACTTCTACACAAGGCTTTTTGGTAGCCTGTGATATATTTAGCCAAACGTTAGACCCATTGCCCATGGAAATCAACTGCTATACATAAAAGCAGACCATGAGCTTTTTTATAACTATTTTTTCATATTGTCAATTATGAAAACATGACTTTGTCTTTAAAATACTTAAGCTGTGCTCCCCATAAATCTGAACTCAGCAGTGACTCTTACGTAATTTGCCAATAGGTGGCATGAGTGCATTACTAAGGCTTACAGGTATCAACTGCAGAGAACTTCTTCTATTGAACTTTCTAAAGATGCAGCAGAAGGCACTCTGACTCCTGTTAGCAGTTGCTGGTTCTTGTATAGCAACAACTGGTGAAATCTCCAGTCTGAGTGATGCACGAATGAAGTGGTTTTGTTAGAGAATTGAGAAAAGCCAACAAAGTTAATGTTAAATAGCTCTACGAAACATGAATTAACTTATCTGTAATAGCTGTGTGGAAAAAAGTATGACCTGAAATCAACTGCAACAACCCCACAGCAACGTGACAAAAAAGGGGCATTTTCTTATCAGTTAATAAATATTAATTTATGCATAGTCTGAAACAAACAAAAAACCCACCCCACCCTCAATTAAACAACAAAACCAATAAAAAGCTCCAGCTGCTTTAATAGAGGCCAGGTCCAAAACCTGCTCAGTGCAAATGGAAAAAAAAAAATCAAGTTTATTTTAAATTATGTAATAGCCTGAGAATAAATCTCTCCTGAGTACAGGTGAGAGGAGTTTATTAAGAGGAGCTGCGTGACAGAAGAGGGATAGTTTAGGCGGGGACAGTGGCAGTGGTGTGGTAGCTTATATGGAATTGCAACCGTTGTAATCCTGTCTCAGCTAGCTGCAGACTTTAAGCCAGTCTGATACCTCTCCCATCTCCAGCCTCATGTGGTGGCCCTGAGCAAATCCCACCCTGAAGATCCAGCAGCCAAAGCACCCTCCTGCCCGAAGCATCAGTGCAACACTGACCTGAAGCTGCTTATTTCATGCTGGCACACAGATTTTGAGGTTTGTATGCAGAATTATGAAAACTCTAAGCTATAACTAATAAGCAGAATGAAATATTTGCCTTTTATGTGTTGCTTTTTTTTCAGAACTTTCTCAAGGGTTTGCAGGCTGTGATTTATCCAGATCGGATAACTTTCTAAATATGATTTATGGGTTGCAGAGCAGTTACAAAATTGCAAAAATTCTCATTTGAAATTCTTCACTTTGTATTTATTGTACAAGCGGCCAATTAGATGATTATAACTATCCATCTGCCTTTGAAGCTGGTGAATTGATGTGAGGTGTGAGAATGTGAACAAAGCGTTTGGGAAATGCTCGTATAACGATTTTGATCCTTGCCTGGATGCTCCATTTCTTCACAGACCAGGTAACCATCCCGTATTTGTTGATTCACAGTGTGTGAGTGAGATAGGCTGGTTCTGAAAGTTGGAACAGAGGCGGATATGTCATGGCCCACTTTTGTCAAATTTATGAACTGACAACCTTCGGAAGAGCGTCATATACTCTTCAATGTACATGTGTTCTCTTTTTCCTTACTAGATCATAGTATCAGAATAGGACTCAGCTTCTCATAGGAGTTTTGTACAATATGCTGAAGAGGACAGGGAGTTAGGCAAGATTTGTTTTTTATTTTAATCACACTCTGTTTTTTTGAGGCAAACATGGTCTAAACTTCTGCTGCTTTGCATGAAGGTCTTCCTGTCCATTGTCTTTATTCAGAACTGGAATTAGTATTTGAGTCAATAGGAATTATTTGGTCCATTGGCTACTTGCAGGTTGTTGCAGGGTGGGAGGACTTGGCATGAATGGTGCTGTTTAATGCCAAGGTGTAGATCTGTGTTAGCTGCACAACACACAGAAGCTGGATCTTTCTTTGTTTCTAACTGCATTTTCCCATGCCTATAGGGAGGGACATGGTGTTCTCCCAAGGAACAAGCTAAAGGACAAGAGGAAATGGCCTCAAGTTGCACTAGGGGAGGTTTAGGTTGTATATGATGAAAGAATTTTTCACCGAAAGGGTTGTCAAGGCCTGGCCCAGGCTGCCCAGGACAGTGGTAGAGTCCCCATCCCTGGAGGGGTTTCAAAGCTGTGTAGATGTGGTGCTGAGGGACGTGGTTTAATGGTAGACTTAACAGTGCTGGATTAATGGTTGGACTTGAGAATCTTAAAGGTCTTTTCCATCCAAAATGATTCTATGATTCTGTGACAGTGCAGAAGAAAGGTGTTACTTAGGTGCTTCCATTCCCACCCCTCTCCTTGTTTCCTTCAAGTCATGCAAATCCCAGACTATTAAAATCTCCAGACAATTGCTGTCCACCAGCCTGAATAAATGACTTAGGCATATACTATCAAGGCGTAATATTTGCCACTGTGTTGTATTGAGCTTCTCTCACAAAACGAGTGTCATAGCCTAGAAATACAGCATTTGAAAATATTTTCTCAAAGGCTGACTGAGAGAAGAGAGACTGAAGGAGTTAGCAGTAGAACCCAATAGGTGTTTGACAGCCCTGTGAGTTTGAATTGAGGTGTGTTTCAAAAGCACCAATTCCTCACCTTTCCTTCTGTGACACCAAGAGATTTCCCACAGCTAATCACAGTTTTAACTCTTAAATTCTCAGTGATGCTTATCAGGTCAGCTTTAATAAGCGAAGGGCACTGGGCTTTATACACAGATGGTAATGGGTGTGGTCAGTAGGTAGTTTGTGTCCAAATGTTGCTAACATCAGAGTAGCCTGAACTAGAAAAAAATGCCCACAAGGAATTTAGAAACATTTCCTTAATACAGACAAAATTTCAGGCTTCATGTGATAGAAATAACAGCACTACAAGAAATATGAATTACCATCGTTCATCTCAGTGGGATGCTGATTTTTGAAGGATAAGCACTGAGCTTAATTTTTTTTCTTTTTTCTTTTTTTTTTCTTGTCAGTTAAAAAAGGATTTTCAGAGATAGGTTTTGAAAAAGCAAATGTTCATGAAGTTTTAAACCAGAAAGTAATTAGAAGTGTAATAAAAATAAGCTTGCTGGAGATTCTGGGCTTGAGGTCAGTATTTAGTATTAGACTTGCAGCTTTTGCTCTCCTACCCTCTTGCAGAGGCAAGAAAGCAGAGAACTAGATCTGCAAAGTGCTGTGTTTTCTCTAATGTACCATGCAAAATGAACATTAATGAGACGTGGGCTGGTTCAACTAACATCTTGACTTCTTGAGTTTGATTGTTTTGGGTTGTTGTTTTTTTTTTTTTTTTTTAATCATTCCAGTTTTGTCCTTGGAAACTACAATTTCATTTTCTTTCATTGTCAGGTAAGGTGGTTTTAGCTATAGGATGCATGTTTTCCACAGCTAGTGCCCTAGAATTAAGAGCGCTCTATAATCTATAGAATCCGAAATGGTTTTTTAGCATTATGCATATGTCACTTGAAGCTTATGTCACTTGAGCTCAACAAGACTTAAAACATAGGCTCACAGAATCATAGAATGATTTGGGTTGGAAGAGACCTTAAATATTACCTAATTCCAACCCCTCTGGCAGGAGCTTGGACACCTCCCACTAGACCAGGTTGTGCAAGGCCACGTCCAACCTGGTCTTGAATATGTTGGACATATCCCAACATGTCCTATATTTGTAATAATGGCATCTGTTTACATGGAGCTGAAACGTAGTATCTTTGGAGGAATATTTAAATCGATGGTAAAACTGCTCAACTTCCTCTTTTTAACCAAAATTCTTTATTCTTGATTGTATCTGATGAAGAAAATTTAAATGTGAATCATAAATTGTTTCCTTTGTCTGAAGAGTAGAGTAATTCCATTTTGTATTTCAGTCCTTGTCTTTGACAACAGCTTCTCATTAGTGATGAAGCAAAGAAATGGTGCTGTGTGCTCAGGAGGGAGAGATGCTGTTGGTCCGAGCTTCTGCAGGAGCCTAAGATCTGAAAGCAGATGGCTTTGTGCTGCCTGACGAAGGCTGTGCTCCACTGGCATTTGAGTGATACGGGGAATATGTGGGCCGAGCTTACGTTTTGTTCAGTGGGTAATATAGTTTAATTGCAGTCGCCATATGCTGAAAAATCCTGGAGGGCTTCCTTCATTCCTGCTTGGTTGTCCTATCTAAGCAGCCATCTTCCTCCAGAAGAGAATGCAGACCTCAATATTGACCATGTTGAGGATTATATCTGGGCTTTTGTAATATGTAGCAGATAGAAAGAAATTTCGGACCTTCAGTTTCCCATCTGGCAAGGCTGTAGATTGAGGCATAATGGTGATCTGGTCCTTCGAATGATACCAGTAAATATACTTTTATTTGATTTTTCCAGTCTTTCCATCAACTTCGCAACTTTTCTTGATAAGAAGCTCATGTAATTTTGTAACAAAGGATAGAAATCAATATGTGAAATATTCCTTCTCCTAATGATGCTGAAACTTTGTGCTGGTGCATTTTACTGGACCTCTTGCCATTTTACTGCTGCTGTTATGCATGAGCTCGACCCCTGCCTGTTGCCAGCTGATGTAGTGTTGGTGACTTCAACAGCTGAGTTATGTCAGTTTATAGCACCTGAATCCCTGGCCTGTGGATCATGCAGTGGAAAAACACTGGCTTGAGCCCCATGCTGTGGGTTTCACCTGCAGAGGGTAAAGGCAATAGTAAGACTTTTCCAGAAAAATCAGTGCCTGGGAGACAAAACGTAACACCCACAATCCTCCTGTGCCAGTCACATTCCTGAGAAGGGACCATATGAGTTAGTCCAGCACCTACCACAGGGCACAGGCTGATCTGCATGGGAAGCAGGCCCCTGCAAGAAAACAGTGGCGTGACATGACCTGGCGCTTGGAAAAACAAAGTGAAGCAGGAATTTTATTTGTCTAGGCTAAACCTCCTGCTGCCAATTTATAGGCTTTTTAACTTGCTGTGCTACCTGTCAGTCTCTGAACAGATGCACAGCCTTCAGGCTCTTGGAGCTTGCCAGCAACTGGCATCCTTCTGGGAACTGTAGGAGGACTTTCAGTATGAAGCAGGGCAACCTAATAATAGCGCAAGAATACACTGGAACCAGTGCCTACACAAAGAACTACAAAAGGGTAACCTGTAATTCTGCTTTTTTTTTTTTCTTAGCAAGCAGAAGGATGTATTGGGGGGGGGGGGGGGGAACTAAGGGCCTTGGATTTGGGCACTTGCTGGGCGGGAGGGGGGGGAGTACCTTGGCCGAAAAAACCGGGTGTTTTTTTTCCCCCAAAGTTAAAAAAAGCCGGAATAATGA
>JANHFX010018797.1:0-35478 GCA_027560015.1 Chloroceryle amazona | reverse complement strand
AGCCCCGGCGCCACGTGACAGCGGCCGCCCGCCAGCGCGTACGCCGCTCGCTCCGCCCCTCCCGCGGGGAGCCGGCGGCAGTTGCGCGCCGGGGCGGGATGAGCCTCGCTGGGGGTCCGTGGCGCCCGCCCAGGCTCGTCGCGGCGGTTCCGCGGTTGTGCGCGGCGAGCGGCGCTCAGAGGCCATGCCTGCAAAATACCCGGAGCGGGCTGACTCGAGCTGCGGGAGCGGCTTTTAGTACGGGAGGGCTCCCGGGCTGCGGCCAGGGCACGGGCGCTCTCTCGCGGTTAGCGGAGCTAGCCCGGCGCGCGGGGTCACAGCAGTTTTTATGTCTTTAATTAAATCGAAAGGAATTCAAGATGTCATTGTGCGTTTAGATGAGATGACGAAAACTCTTTTCGCCCAAATAAACTGGGGTGATGACAGCCCGAGGAAGAAAGAGGCTTTCTGCAGATGAACTGGTGGTCGGGAGGCATGTATCCCGCGTGTCCCACTCACGGCTGCAGCGCGGAATCTGCCCCCAACTTTTTGCAGCATTTATGCCAAATAAGCAGAGTAAGGGCTGCTTTTGTTTTAACAGCCAAGACAAAAGGAGCAACCGGCCTTTGGTACTCGTGTGCCCAAGCAACGTTTCAACACATCCGTTTGACAAAAGGCGTAACCATCATCTAACAGCAACGTGTGCTAAATGTCCCAAAAATGCCCTGTTAAGCACGCGGTGAATGTAGCAGACCTTTCTCAGTGGAAACGACTGCTGGATGAAATGTTTGTCGCCGATATTAAATAGATAGTTTATAGATGTAAGCAATTCGTTGTGAGCAGAGAGAAGTATTTCCAGTGAAGGCACACGTATGTTTGAATTTCAGTATTCCTCAACATCTGATGCAACAGAATGCAAAATTATTGCTGGTGAAAGTAGTAGATACTGAATTGAGGAGACACCACATGATGAGGGTTATCTAGATCAAGCTGTGCACAATAATCCTTTTATCTCTTTATCTAAGGAAATGAGGCTTAAGCAATTGCAGCATTGGGTGTTTCCTTTTCCATTCATCCTTTGATTCTCCAAGGACTTTCAAACATGCTGGCCTACTTAATCATATTTGCAAATATGTACAAATCTTGTAAGGTTAAATTCATACAACTTTTTTGGGAAAAAGAAGCAGTTACACATGAGAGAAGAAAAGGAAGGCAAAGCACAGGTGTTAACGCAGCTGGCCAGCCAGCACATGGTTGTATTTTCCGCTTGGCTAGCAGCACAGCTCTGGCTTTGGGCTTGTGCATTTCTCACACAGAGTTGGATCGTAGCGTTTAAGGGAGCTGGTGAGACCTTGGGTTACTGCTGTAAGTAGAATTACGCACCAAAGACACAAACCCTCAAGAAACAATATTTGGTGAAGTTAACTGCTTACAGAGGACCTTGTTAATATGAGCAGTTCTAAGATCATGCTTCCAGGCCTCAGGCATGAAGTTGTACAGAACTGGGGTTATTCTGACAGCAATTCATGCCTGAGTAATAATAGATGACTAATGTTCCCACCTGTTACACCTTCCTTCTGATGGAAGTTACCTCTCCCATCCAGTAGAAATAGCAAGAGAGAACATGTCCATTCCTCATCTTCCAGAGTGTCAGAATTTAAACATAAGCTGAATTTCATGGTTGTTTGAGTTAATATTCTGTTTGTGAACTAGAGTATCTTCAGAGCAAACATGCTGCCAATTTTTGCTGACTTTGCTTCACGGGCAATAGGTTCTCTAGGAGAAACAGGCAGAGAGCAAGGGATGGAGATCTGCACCCAGCATGAATTGCCAGAGCATGAGAGGCAATACGGACAGCCAGTTTGGGGCAGTGACATACAATTGTACAATAGAAAGTGTCTGAAAATGGGATTAAAATACTGAATTTTTCATGGACAATTTTCAGGGGACACAGTGGTTTCCTACAAAAATTTACACGCAGATAAGATTTCTAGGGGTAGATTCTTCATTAATGAAACAGAAGACAACATTCTGAGATCCAATGACTGGAAGCTGAAGGTAGACAAGTTCAGGCCAAAGCTAAGATTTAACTCTCCAGGCTACCAAACCATTGGAACAATTTCCTTGGAGGTGTGTTAGTTTTGCCATCACATGAAGTATTTAAATCAAAACTTGTAACACAAGTTAAAAATGGCTGTTCTGAGTCAGATTAGAGGCCCCTCTGACCCAGTGATGTGTTTCTTGAAGTAGCCAGTGAGAAAAGGGGATGAGATGGGGATCCCAGCAGTTGTTGAACTCACTTTCATTCCCTCTGCATTCTTACGACAGGTTGTCACTTTTTTGGACACCACCACTGAGCAGCACCCACTTCTTCCCAAAGGCCTTCTTTCCAAAGTCCTAACCTGGTGTGTTCTTGGATATAAGCCATTCCAAACCTCTGTATCCACCTTTATGTCTTTTTAACTTATAATGTATATTTTAAGCAGAAGGTTTAGTCTTGATGCACAAGTTAGTGACAATTACTGCCCTACTCTATATAGATCACATCAGCGACACCTCTGTTTTCTGTTAGTCCTGAAATTACTGAGCAAAATTTGGTTGCGGCAAAGTTGGTAATTAAAATTAATTTACTTCTGTGGATTATTTTGCTTTCCGATCCTGAACCCAAGGGAGTGACTTTAAACCATTTGATTAACATGCTGGTGCTCTATCAGCATGGCCATGTTTCAGAGAGGTTAGGAAGAGAAATAGGGAGAAGCAGCATCACAGAAGTAACTGAATTACTGCATTTTCTCTGTCTTCACCAAATTAAGCACAACATTGTGTATCTATCTCTGGGTAAATCTGTCTTTCCTGAAAACTCTGTTGTGGTAATAAACTAACTGGCTATCTTTCTATCACATTTATAGGAGAAATCCATCATCAGAAATTTACTTGATGATTAGCAAGATTTTTCCTTCAGCAAATCCCTCAGCTGAGTACCAGTGCATCAATATAAGCATGACATGATATAAATAAGTACATAAATAATACAGATGTCTATGTTCACCGGGGCGTGGAGATTGTTTAATAGAAAAAGAACCAGCATGTTTCTACGAAATATGAGTCCATAGACAAGTTACTCTAAGGTTGAAAAAAATATTCTTTTCAAAAAGGGAAAAAAGCAGGTTGGTTGGTTGTATTTGCAGCAGTGTATAGCACAGAACATTTACACTGATGATTGGGTTAACTGATGCTGTTTGATGATTAACAAAGTAATTAGGGAAAAGAAGCTGGAGAGAGAATAAAAGTAAACAGAAGTTGAAAAGATTTCTTCAGTGCACAGGAAGTAAGTTTTAATCTTCTTGGTTATTATGACTGATTTCTGCCTACGAGGCAGTTTTGTTCGTGAAGAAGACTTTAAAACACGTATCACCACACCAAAATGTTGCTGTCAGTATCCAGAGGAGAGTGGAGAAGGAGTTGACTAATGTTACCCCATGTGTAGTACAAGATCAGCTGAGGACTTTGGTATTTATGAAATAATTTCTTTACCCAAGTATTTAATTTATTTTTTTGTTCCTGTTATGTATTTCAGCATTTTTTCCAGGCACTAGAGAAATATCTGAAAAAAATATAGCCCTTTTAAAATGAAAAGAAGCTAGTTTAAAACATGCTGCTTGCAAGCACTTGCGATGTTTTAGGAGGGCGTAGCATGGCAATGAGTATTAAGCGAACCTAAGGCATCATAAACACTGAAGGGGTCAGGGACGTTTTCTTCCTTTACTGACATATGTTGTAATTCTTCCCAGTTATCACCAGGTGGCAATATAATGACCTTAAAAGTCCTGTTTTTCTCAAGTGGGGAAGTTCTACATGAGGAAGTGATGTATCCCTATGCTGCAATCATTCAAGGAAACAGACTACACTCCCCAGCAAAGTTCACATTTCCGTCTAACTTTATCTTTTGTGTACAGAGCTATAGCCAGTACTGAAAATAGTAAACGTTATATCTCCAGGTGTCCATTTAAATTATATTATTTAACTCTCATTTTTTCTCTTTTTTTTTTTTTTTTAAGAACTCGGGTTGTCAAGTATTCATGATGGAGAAACTTTTTTTACCTCTGTTACTTGTCTCTCTTCTGTTTATGAACAGCTTCTCAGAAGTGCAGGGAAAGAAATGGAAAGGTGAAGGTACAACAAAAAACCTGGAAAGTATTGTCATTGGAAGATGCTATGACTATATTAGAATTGTGAATCCTGCTGTTGGGTAAGTTTTACTTGTTTCTAGATTAGTTTTTTATGTTCTGTACAAAATGGTTGTTAAACAGAAGCCTGATATTTTGCTCCTAGCCATGAAACTGATCCTGTTGAAGCCAACATGTTCAGAGCTGTCTGGAAACAAAAAATGAACTTAAATGGATGTCATATTAATAAAAGTAGTGTAATTAAGGCATGATTTTTAATCGTGCAGCTTTTTATTTCACATTTCTCTCCCTTAGTGCCACAGTGTTCTGTAAGGAGAACACCACACAGAAATAGTGGGGGTAGTACTTTTGAAGTACCAAATCTGAGACTTCCTGAGAAGACCAGCGTTACTTTGCATGCTTTGTATGTCAGGTCACTTAAGAAGGAAAGCACCACACTTTATAGCTATCCTGCGGTACTGAAATAGACTGTTTAGCTCATCTAACTGAAAAATCAAGTAGTAATCAACTTGTATCTTAGTAATCAAATGAAGTATGATTACCCCTGAGATTTCATTCTCTGTGTTAATTACACAGAAATGAAGGTAAGTCACACACTTTGTTAAAAAGACGACTTTTTTCTATCTTCCTTACACCATCTGGACTTTGATAAAAAGGAGAAAGCTAAGAAGGACAGCGTCCTAGAGTTTAGTCCTTTACTCTGCCACTAAAATTCTTCCTGACAGTTTGAAGAGGTATTTGCAGAGGTGACCTGGCTGCATTCCTGCAGCATTGAATTGTAGTATTAAACAGGGTTAGATTATGTGGTGTAATTACAGTAAGTATCCCCACCTTCCCCCCACCTCCCACTTTCAGAAAGTTCCTGCCGCAAAAGAGGAAGACACAGCACTGAAAACAGATTCATAGCTTTTAACAAAGGCAGAACAACATGTTTCTTCTGAATAACATTCCTACCTTATGAATTACTCCTGTTGGAGTTAACAGATGTCACTTCATTTATATCTGAAGCACATTCTGTATAATAACACAGGATACAATAAAATGAGCAACATAAAGGATTGTTACTGTGGAAATATTAAATTTATAGTTAACTGATTTGGGCTTTTAGTAATGTAAATACAATATTCCTGAAAGTATTTCTGTATGTCTCATGCTTATTACAGTTTTGTGGTCTAATTAATTCCAGGGACATTTTCTCAATAAAATTTTAAAATGGAGAAGTCTGAACACATTCATCAAAATGGTCTTGCTCAGAATAACATGACACCATGCTGGACATTAGGACTGCTTTCCTGAATTAAGGCCCAAAATGGCATTATAAAAAAGAAAAACTGCACAATTATTTTCATATCATGAGAGGTTTTTTCTCCTTCCCTTAGATCTATAAGCAAACAGTGTAATCTAAGAAAAATGAAAGTTTTGTATTGCACAAGTTCAAAACAGATAGTCTAATTAGTTGTAATTCTTTATGTTCATTGCCTGTTTCTTAATTGCCCCTAGGCTAGCTTTTACACAGGCGTAGCTGCCTGGATAGGTTTCGCTTCTGAATTTATGTGCAAAGAGAGTAGTCTTTTTAAAAAATACTTCACTAACAGAAAATAAGCTAGATAAACATGTCTTTACACTGCAACGTAGTTAAAACATAAAGATGTTTATAGAAAGATAACTTTTCCTTACGTTAAAGCAGAACATGTGAAATAGCAGTCAAAAGAGGCATTTCACAACATGTGGAAGTGAGGGATTTGAATGAAGACTTGGAATTTTCTATTAGGAGTATGCTATTTAATACAAATGTTCCTGCAATGCATTTGCCCTATATTTTTTTATTTGTAGTATATAATGGAAGTTTTGAAAACATTTTTTTTTAACTGACTGAAATGAATCTGACTTACTAGTATCTATCAGAACTGGAAGGAATTGTCCTGAGCTACAGTCCTTCCCCACCCTGTAGTTTCAAAAAGTATTTTTGCCTAAAGAAATTTAATTTTGCTAAGAAAATTTGAGTAACAGAGCAGAATAATAGTTTTGATTTACAAGCTGTTCAAACCTGGATCAGAAGGCATGAAGAAAAAAAAATGCAATATGTGAATTAACCAGAAAATTCAACTATCAAGAAAGATGTGAAGAGTTCAGTTGATTATAATTTACAAGTACTAACGTTAATGAATGCTTACAGCAGACAGCTCTTTAGCAGAATGAGACGTAAGTATATACAGTTGTCAGAAGCTAAAGTTTAACAGCTTGAAATTAGAAATAGGGTGCAAAGTAAGGCTATTTAAACATCGGAGCTACTGATGAGGTGTCAATATTGCATCACTAAAGATTTTCAGATCAAGATTAAAGAATCTCATGAGGAGAAGCGCCAGTAGAAATCCTGCTGTCTATGGATGACATTAAATGAGCAAAACACTCTAATAGCAAAGTTTGGTTTAACTATCTGGACTACTGTGGTTCAAGCTACAGCTCTGCAATTACAGCTTTTTGCATTAGGCATGCTGTATGCACATAAAATACATTCCTCTGTTCTTCAGTGTTCCTGGCATAGACATTGTCACAGGCACTAGGGGAAAGTAGCAAAAGTAGCAATTCCCTTTTTAAGGGAATTTTCATTCTTTCTGAGCATGCCATGCTCAGGGCTATGACAGATGTGATCCTGCCAATCCAGAGAGATAAGACACTTCTGTCCCCTAAATGCCCTGGCTTGTTCATGGGAGATTTTGTCCCCAAGGCAGAGCTGGCAGAAGGGAACTGTCCCAGTGCACGGCCTAGCATCTTATATCAGGTCTCCCTTCACAAGCAGTTTAATGTTGAGTCCTAACAATATGCTTGTAACTACTGCACAGTGACAGAACGTGTCCCACGCAGGCACTGTACTCATTCCAGCACAGGAAAGCTGCAGAATTCCTAAGCCCTGTATACACAGAAGGCATCTCTGTCTAAACCACTATTCTACCGTAAAAACCTCTTAGTAACTCCTCCTGCACTTAAATTTGATATTTTAAGAGTAATGTTAGATTCCAGTAGCTTTGCAAATTTAGCTACACTTTAATTGAAATGGTTTTTTGAAACTGGAAAATTTTGAAGAAAGATGTTTTCTGAAGTATTTCTCCAGTGCTTCATAGCAAACTTTCTGTGTGTGCTTGCCTTCTATGTTGTTTGTTGCATTACTATGTATTTCTAATTCCACACTGTAAATCCTAATATTTTCATTGCTAATTCTTCCTTATTTGCTGCTGTTACAAGTCAGGAAAAGACAATATCTATACACTCTTCCTCGATTGCAAGTTTTCTACTACCCTGACTTCAGTTTTCTATCTTCACCTTGAAGGTGTTTTAATTTGGGAATTTGAAGCAGCTGGGAACAAGTTACATTCTTGCTCTGCTTTTTAAAAATAATTCTGCTGTTTGTTTCAATGATTACAGTGAGAAGAATTGCTCAGAGATATGGGAAGCATTTAAAAATGCATTTATTAACAAGGATCCTTGCAGCATTCTACCTAAGGACTATGAATTATTTATCAATCTGTCATTGCACACAATTCCACCTAACAAGGTAATGATTATAATTGTTATGTTAACAGTCCTGTGACATCCAGCAGATTTTTCATGACACAGTACAACGCTGACTAAAAGTCATTCTGTGGCTTACTCATGATTCATTATCTTTGTCCAGTTCGTAGTTTACAAATTAGGCTCAGGCTTGATGATATTTTTTCACTGTGTTTGGCTGCATTTATTTTATGCAGTAACTTCTCAGGAATGTCTCTGTTTTCATACTACGAAGATCCCCCATTTTTCCTGCTGTGCCAGGAGCCCTGTCATAGTCACTTAACATCCACTTCTACTTTTCCTCAAGTTAGGTGATTTGCCTGCAAAGACTGTGCCTGCCAAGGCACAAGTCAATGATATGTTAAACATTGACATGCTAAAAAAGCATAAGCAGAAATGAGATAGGATGCCATTGCATGCTAGAAAAAAAAGCAAGGATTCAATGTGCTGGCAATTGCAGAGCACTGACTGTGCAAAAACCACTACTCCTCATGCCATCGTATCCCATCAGGATGTGTGCTTTAGCCTTTTCTAAAAGGTTTCTCCTCTAGCATGGTTATTCCTTGTCTCTAAATGATACAATCTAAACAAATAGTCCTGTCAACATGGCTTAATTAATGAAAGAATTTTGTAAACACAGAAGTAACACCTAGATGCATGATTTTTTTTTCACACCATAAGCCAATGTAGCAGTGTGAGAGAATTCTGGTAGAATCTATCTGGTTTATAAATATCTGCCTTCCCTTTTTTTCTCCCCTTTCCTAAATCTTTCTGCTGAGGAAGGCTAAGGTAGGCCTAATTATATTTAATATAGGTCTATATCTCTTCCCATAATGGTGTGAATCACCCTCAAGCCTCTAGTGATTAGATTTTACACAACTGTAAAAAAAACCCAAACAACAACAACAACAAAAACACAAACAACCAACAACAACAACAAAAAAAAAAAACACAAACAAACAAACAAATTTTGTTCCTCTAACATTTCTGGTTATTAACTTGATTTTGAAAGAAACAACAAAACATGTTTAATCTGTTTTCCACACTCCCATAATCTCATTGTGTCCACACCTAAGGGATGGTTCATTTCTTTTTTTTTTTTTTTTCCTTTTTTTATATAGTCTCTCTTCTGGGAAAATAATCATCTGCTAGTCAATGCCTTTGCTGGCAGAGGCCGTCGCTACATGTCTCTGGCTGATACTCTGTTTGGCTTCTGCGCAGATTTTCTAAACTGGTGTGGGCAGGCAAATAGTGCTGGTAAGATGATGAGTGGTATATCAAACATCTGTCTGTAAAACCGTAATGGAGACTGACTGTTGTGGTCTGGGGGAGCTGATTTTGCTGTTACTCCATGAAAAATCAGGGATAGCTTCACTATCTTAGTTTCTCCTATTCTGGGTGAATATTTAACAGTGAGGTCAGGGGAGCACACAGGGAACGCTAAACAGTGATGAGAAAGAGATAAACCTCCTCCCCAGTCCTCTGAATGTGGAGCTCTCTGCATCTCAGATACAGAGTTAGAGCCATTTCAGCCAAATTATTCAATCCACAGAATGTCACTGTTTGTGTGAACTGCAAGGGATGGAAAATGATAGGAGAAAACCCCAACAAAAGTCAGACCATCTTCCGTGTTCAGTGAGCAATGCACAAATATATTTAACTGCTTTCCAAGATCATGTTGTACAGCTTTCTAATAGCACAATCACATGCCTTCTTGCAGGACTGGACTATGAATCCTGCCCTACCACGGAAGAATGTGAAAACAACGCAGTGGAATCTTTCTGGAGGATGGCCTCGATCACTGTAAATAGTGCATTTGTGCTGATGTTTTACAGTAGCGACTGTGTCCTGTGTGGTTCAGGAAAACATCACCAGATCAAACCAGATTTTAGTCTGTAACTGTGTTAGATTATTTCCTCTGATACAAATATGCTGGTTTAGACTGGGTACAGTGTTTTAGCAAAAGGAACCTAACTTTCCCCTCAGCTAGATGATGTGTTTAAATTGTGTGTTAGCTTTGTTAATAACATTAATGTTAATAATTTATATGTTAAGATATGAAGAATGTACTAAGCACAATAAGCACACTAGCTGTCTACCGAGTACAGATCCTAAGTGACATTTGACAGCCTTGTTGTAAACCCTTTTATTGACAGATCAAATCCAACACAAAGTGCTTCCTTCCTATGCTAAAGAAATGATGTATAGGTGTGAGAAAACAGTTTGAGGAGATACATTGAATTAATGGCTATTTAGTTCTTGTGCTCTCTGCTGCAGTGACATGCTAGGCTGCTAAGTTGCTATTATTTTCACAATTCTGATATTATTCTTGGTAATTTTCTTGGTCATTGTTGCTTGCAATACAATACTAAGTCATATGATAAATCTGTTAGATGGTCCTGAAAAAAATTGTTATGTATTGCAGTATGCACAGCACAGTTCTGGGGTGATACATGTCTTGTTGAATGGTTCTTCAATTGGAGGAGCTTATCCAGACCCAGGGTAAGAAAAACTGACTTATTTATGTGTACAAGGTTTGATGCCTGCAAAAATAAGGGTCAACCAGTTGTTTTGGGTCTTCTGTTGCACAAATCATGGGAAGTGTAGCTGAAAGAGCCTGTTGCAACAAAGTCTGCTGAGTTGCGGGGACAACTGTTAACTGTCCCCAGCTGTAGGAATTAACATGAAACAATCCTTTTGACTCCTACATTTTACAAACTGCTGTGGCAAGCAGAATAAATGCTCTTTGAAGCAGCCTTCAAGTCAGCAAACATACCATGGCAAAATGCGTACATCTTCAAAAAATGTGAATGCCTTCAAAAAGATGAGCATTACAAAATTTCTATTCGGGGACATCTCCAAGGAGAGGACATCATTACAAGGAGAGTAGCCTCTGTCAGGCCTAGGAGCAAACCTGGGAAGTTCTTTAGGGAAAGTGCTTTGTCCTGCTATTTATCTGCAACCAAGAGAGGGAGTAGTTTGAGATCCATTATGGTTTAAGAAAGAAAAAAACTCGTTGAGAAGATAATAACAAGGATTAGCTTCCTCTTCCTCTTATTCCCTTGTATATTAAGGACATATGTATTTTCCCTGATTTACAACTGTACCACTATGCAGAAGTTCATCTAAGCTTATATTTAGCTTTGCTGTAAAAGTACACCCTCAAGAACCTTTACTGAATGTGTGACTGTAGTGACTGCCTACCTCTGGTGAAAAACACATCTTTCCTTACCTCAGCAACTACCCTGTCCAAGGCAGATCAAAAAAAAAAAGGTCTTTTTAAAAACTAATAGAACAGATTTTCCTGCTGTATGCTTACTGAGGACTAAAAATGACTATTGAATACTATTTTTTTTCTCCTGATAGGAGCAAAACAAGAACCATCTGTTCCAAAACACCTACTTCCTATTATTTCTGTCCAATAAAAGGGCCATTTCTGTACATAGCTTTCATCTAATCAAGAAGACTTACATGGTCTCCTTGAGTTGGTCAGGTGGTCAGCTAGGATCAAGTCTTCTGCAAATGGTAATACCTGCAGCAGGTCAATGCCCAGAATTCAGTAGAGATTCCTTAGTTCAGGTACAGATTCCTTATTTCAGAAACCTCTTACACATATATTAGTTCCACAAGTTCCTGGGTTACATGAAGGTATCATGATCAGTGGAATCTCCACTACTGGAACACAGCCTGCCAAAAAAACCTAAAGCCAGTTACTCCATCTGTTTTGGTTTGTTTTTTTTTTTCTGTGTATCTTCTGGTCCATTTATGACTGAATTTCTTTAAGAGATCTTGTTTTAAAGAGGCTTAGAGTTGCATAATTAATAGCAGAAGGTAATCTGAAAGATCTACCTGTCTTACTAAACATCTCTGTTCTGTTCTCAAGTATTTCAAAGCCATTTCCAAAGTTTATCCTGCATTACAGTTTGTACACTTGAATCATCACTGTCACCTGTTACCATTTCAGTTATTTCCCACTTCACTTCAAAATAACTTTGATCATTCACACATGATCAATGTAGTTGGAAGGCTTCTTCAATAATGTTAGTCGGTTCAAAAATTCGTTTACTGAAGTCATTTGTACATTGTTCCTCCACAGCTTCTGACTCCTGTAGTTGAAGAAAACTTTATATTTCAGAGGAAGCTGCATTTTTGCTGTCAATAATGTATGCATGAATGAGCAAATGAGTTAAAATTAATTGGTTGGGTTTTTTTTTTTTTGGTTATATTTTCACTGTGTGTTTAAGACAGGCTTGGGCACCTTGGATGGACAGGAAAACATGTTGTTGCTGCTACTGGTCTCTGATTAGCCACTGGTGTACCAGACTTGACCAGTGAGAGCAAATGCTGGTATCTGCCTCTTCACGTTCCGCTTCTCCAGCAGTTTTGATTGACTAGCTAACTTCATGAACAGCAATCAGTTGGCTGCCAACAGACACTGAGAACCACCATGTGTCCTGTGCTTCCATGCCAGAGCACCAGTAGTTTCCATTCAAGCATGAGGAGAACAGAGCAGTGCTCACATTGTTGCTGCTGGTCTTATCCAGGAGGTAACAACTAACTCTTTGACTCTGGGAAGTCTCAGAGCATTTAAAGTGGCTAAGAGACACTGCAGCCCAGATGTAGACGTTTAAGAAGACCCATGATAGGCAAATTAGAGCACACACCTAGACACAGGCTTGGAGCAAGTATTCAGTGCAAACACAGCCCTTATAAGCTGAGGAGAAAAAAAAAAAGAGATAATTAAAAGGTTGGAATTCATCACAGTACATCTTGATGGAAGGATTAGAAATCTATAGCTTTAAAAAGCCTGCATTTCAAAAAAAAAAAAATCAATTTACAGACATTAAAATAATCCTTTGGGTTTGACATCTTTAGATATAATAATACTAATATTAGCAAGAAATTCTTTACTGTGGGGGTGGTGAGACACTTGAACAGTTTGCCCAGAGTAGTTGCGGATGCAGAATCCAGAATCCCTGGAAGTCTTCAAGGCCAGGTTGGATGGTGCTTTGAGCAACCTGGTCTAGTAGGAGGCGTCCCTGCCCATAGCAGAGGGTTCGTACTAGATTATCTTTAAGGTGCTTTCCAAACCAAACTATTCTATGATTAAGTTGCAATTTTATGATTTTGTTTTAACTGTTATTTAAATACCTTTCAAAGTCAATTTACACAAAGCAATATCATAGAAAATTCCCTAGCCTAGGGATGGACATGTCTGGAAGTTTCCCCTTTATGGTCTTATGTATCCTAAACAAATACTTCATGTTACTGTTGCTGTCTTTTTGTACCTAAAAATATATTTGTCCTGTGACTGTTATTTTTTTTTATTTAAAGCAAAATTATATTGTGTCTAAAAGCAATACCTAGAAGAATGACCTTTTTCTTTTTGTACTATCAAATGCTTTTTATTTCCTTTCTGCATTTTTTAAAGAAAGTTCACTTCATTCTGGTTCACTTCTATGTTGTAACTTTTTTTCAGCTGAGTAAGATTAAAAATATGAAAACAAAACTTCTGATTAAATGCCTCTGAACTTTGAGGACATTCAGAATGTGAATCAGATTTTTTCTACTCTCTGTTGACTCTGATTGTAATCAGAAGATATAAATGTAAAATTGAGCAAGCCCATAGCCTACAGCAGGATCAGAGTCTTTATTAATGCAAAGGAAAAAAATTATTTATTTTTCTTGCTCTTTTTACTTCTAAAATTTGCTTCTTGAATCAGTTTTTTTGCAGATTATGAAATACCTAATCTCCAGAAAGACAAAATCTCAAAAATTTTCATCTGGGTTGTGGATGATATCGAAGGACCAGATATGTAAGTTGCATCTTCCAAAAAAAATTAATTTCTCCTTTTTGAACATGTCTTTAAAATTTCTCCTTAGCTTTCTGTTTGATTATATTTGCATAGCAATTAAACTAAAAATATTTTAGATGCTTTCACTAGCACAGAAGGTATACCTTGCCATTCTGAAAGAGTATAGAAACACCAGAATGAGACAAAATACAAATAAATTCCAATATTAGGTTTGGAGTCCACTCTTCATTAGATGTGTGTGTGTATCTGAGACCTTGAGTGAAGAAGTACATACGATTTGACTAAGTATATAGTCAATCTGAAATTCAGACTAAATGTTGATGTAAAATATTTCTTTTTCTTTTCCATATGCATCCTTTTCATTCCACCTATCTTAAGTGTTTAAAAAATATTAGAAGCAGAGTAATACTACCAGGAGCCTCATTTTCTCTCAATACTTAAAGTCAATAATAAAATATAGGCTTTAAAAATGTCTAAATTTGCTGTTATTAAAAAAACAACCAACCAACCAACTAAAAAAATAACTAAAAAAATAATAATGAACAAACAAAAAACAAACCAACCAACCAAATGAAAAACAAACAAACAAAAATACAAAATAAGACAGATCAGTCCAAACAGAATAACCTGTTGGTAGATAGCCACAGACCATGTGACAATTTTCAACAAAACCAGAATGGAATATGGACTCTGAAGTTGAAAAAATGAAATCATTTAGCCAGAAATTAGGCCTGGTTTGGGACTGATTAAAGAATTAAATAATCTATTCATTATAGCTTTTGGGGGCTATGTACATAATGTACATAATGTACATAGAAGAATCGGGTAGAGGAACAGGGGAAGTCAGTTTTACTCCAACAGTCTTCAGGGTCTCTGCATTTTAATATAATATGGTGATGCTTCATGGTCTTAAAACTGTCCTGTCTGAAAAGGGACAGAGAAATGGTCTCAGATGTCACCATATCCACCACTGGTGGCTGAATCCCTGGTGTCATCTATGTTCTTGGGAACTTCTGGTTTTGCTACTCAGTGCTTTTTAGATGCATCCATGGTGTCATTTTCCTTTCACATCTCATCTCTTCTCTTTCCTATCTCCTTTTGCATCTCTTTCATTCAATTCTGGCATGGCCAGCTCAAGACCACACTATTTTACCATAGTGCTATGGTGTCTACAAAGCATAGTTCAGATTAGCATTTCTCAGCCTTTTCCTTTAAATCAAAGTATCATACCCTTTTGGAAAAACAAAACAAACCACAAACCAAACCCAAGAAACAAAAACACAGCAAAAAAAACCCCATACAGCTCACCTTTGAAAACGTTTCCCTTATTGCAAAATAAAATTTAAACAAGCACTGAATGTTAGTTTATCTTTCAGTTAATGGATGCATGGGAATATTTGTGTATTCTTAGTAATTGCTTTTTACAATTACTTTGTTGGGCTCCATATGATCTAGTCATGAGTATTTACTGACTAATGGGTAAGTGGGACTGGCCTTACTACTTGATGTCGGTGCAACTTTTAGAGGTCTCAATAGGTTCTGATCTATGCTAAACATTCTTTTGCTTATTGGACCACAAATTCTTTTGCTAATTGGACCACAAAAATCAATGCTAGACATAGAAGCTGTGTTTGCTTTTTTCTCTCTCCTTGTGTTTTTCCATTGTTCCATATTCAAGAGAGAGGACAAACTTCTAACAACAAGAATAATTCTTTAGTTTTTTAACAACTTAAAGACAGCCTGCATCAACATTAGCACCACCTAAACAGCTGCCAAAGAATATTATAAATGAAACATTTATTATTTTACAAAAATGTATGTCTCTTTTTCTGTTTGTCTAGTGAAATATTAAAGGCAGGAATGGTTTGTAGAATCTGCAAATGCTACACTGATTGAAGCCAATCTTCCAGTCTCTGCAAACCAAGTATAAAATGTTAAACAACTGTAAGCAAATGCAGCATTATAAATAGCAATGCATACCACTTTTCTGTAGGTGTTAAAGAATATAGAAAAGGCAAAGTAATGGGGATGCACTTTACTAATTTCATCAAGTTCAATGAAAGGAAATTAGATAAGACTTGAATAATATTAAATTCCTTTCTCACAGAGATTCCTGTGGAAATCATACTGTAAAGGAATTAGAAAACAGGCTGAAAACCCTTGGTTATGATGTCACCTGCACTAACAATTACAAGTAAGTGAAAATTCTTCACTAACATGGTGTATTTGCAGAATCACTTCATCTGCTTTAAGTGGTTTCTTACCTTCCAATACTTAAGTGCCATTAATGTTGTGTCTTCAATAGGGGACTGATATGTTGGAAGAGTGATGTCACATTTTTCAGACTTAGCATTTTTTGGCCATGAATTGAGCAAACCACTACACTGTGTTGTATATTAAGCAGAATATTGTACTTACCCAATGTCAGACACAGAAGATGGCCTCATATAATGAAGATGGCCTGACTTCACTGTAAAATCTATTTGGACTGAAAATCTAAACAACGGTTAAAGACATGACTGCCTGAAGAATTACTATTTATACACAGTAGTATTCAGAGGTCTAGTTATTCACAGTAGATTTTAAGATAAATATAACTGAAATGAAGCTTTGGGCATGAGAATACGGTTAAGCTTGTTGTTTTGGGTTTTGTTGTTTGTTTTTTTTTCAATTGTTTTCCTCAGTTTTCTGCCTGAAAGATGCTAAATAAATTGGTCATCTTCACAGGTCTGTAATGTTCTTACTCTGCCTGGATTATCCTGATGATTCTAAGTGTACCCTTTCATCGTAAGTAAAAGAAGTGTATGAATCTTATGTATGTTAATATCTATGTAATACTGCAACAATCACTTTGGCTATTAGAAACCTGATGTGCTGTCCCTGATTATGGGAGTATTCTGTGTTCTTGCTGGCCACTGAAAACTTTTACTCATCTTGTCATGCAATAACATTTGTTCTTACATCCAAATTATATCCCAACACCAACTTGAAAATGTGTGATGAAAACAGTGACATTTTAGATATCACTGATGGCTCCAGACTCCTTCTATGTAGTAGATCATATAATGGTCTTCCAATCCTGTTAAAGAATTTGTTTGTTAGTAGATACCATTTGCATGGTGGATTAAAATAGGGTTTCCTTGTTATGCCAGTGAATGGTAAGTCTTTTATTCAAGAGCCAAAGGAAAATACAGTTGTCTCATGCAAAATGGCAGCTGTGAACATGGTGATGATATTTACAAACTGGAGACAACTATATTAACAAACTAGAGGAAAAAAAACACTTTACAGGACTTAAAAAAAAAAAGAGTATTGTGAACTCTTAACATAAGATTTTTCTCTTCTCCCAGGTTTTAAACCATTTCCCTCAAAGTCACTAGTGTATTCTAAGCACCAGTCATACTGTCCTGGGGTAACTACTAAAGAACTCAGCTGTTATCATCCTCCTTTGGAAATTTTCATTCTTTCTTTCCTTCCTAAGCCTTCTGTGGTCTCCTGTATGCATGGCAATGTAAGAATTCACTTCATATCTATGCTATCTCTAACCACGACAGCTTTCCAATCTGAATGCTATCACTGCCTCTTTCCAAAATTTAAGTAGCTAAAATACTTCAATCCAATGAATACTTCCGCTTTTACCCAAATCACTTACTTCTCTGCAATAAATAATATTTCCACTGAAATGAGCTGCCCTTTCAGAAAGACCATAAGCAGATGCATATAAAATATTTGATGATTATCTTCTAGATCTGTTTTCTCTGTGGATGGATCCCTGCTCTCTGATGGTCCATTAACTGACATGGGAACAGTTTGGTCAGTAGTAGTATCACTTACTAAGAGCATGTATCTGTTAGGCAAAGGTTTCCTTTGCAGAGTGTGTGTGCTCAGTGTACACTCAGAGTTCATACTTCAATAATAATAGTGAGACTAGATGTGCAGGATCTCCTGCATCCCCTTTCACAATGGCTGTTTGCTGTTACAGGACTGATAGCTGCTGCCTTAGCCTCCTAAAAATAATGTCCTGAGCCCCAAAACATCAGAGTTGTGCAAGTGACAATTTTTGTCACCACAACTCCTGTTACATTGGCATACCAAAGGAGATAGCTGTGTCAGGGTAGCAGAGGGATGGCCTAGAAGTTGCTGTAATGTACACGGGGCTTCTTGGGTAGTGATAGAGCCCCTTAACACCTTTCCAGCCTTGAACTATGTTCCTGCTGAGGGACAATTTGGACTTTGGCTTAAGCTGGCAGCCTAACATTTGAAGAAAACTTGCAAGTAAATAAATATCCACTAGATGGCATAGATGGCTTAGAAACATAAGCGGAAAGGAAGCCAGATGCAACCTATTAGTAGTGGTATTTATTACTTGCATTATTGCAATGTCAAGGAGACTTAGAAATGAATCTGGATACTGTTGTATCAAGTGCAGTAAAAATATAGACCTCTAGGACAATGGCTGTCAAGAAGAGCTCAATACAATCTCCAGCATAAGGCCAGAGACAGTAAATGGATGTAGAGAGACATAGAGAATCAGATATTAAGGTAGAAAGGAGTGTTCCCAGTGTTTTGCACAGATATCCTGTTTATAAAATCATGACAGCCAAAGGGAATCCTGTGGAGAGCTCTTATAAAGAAACTTCCAGTATAGCATTTGGACTGCAAACTTTATCCTTGGCAACCAACCCTTGATAGTTAAAGGAATCCTAACTCAGCTCTGTGCCGTGAACATCCTGTTTGTTTTCTTTTCTTCAGATCCGCACCAGCAGCACAAAGAGGACCTGTATCTCCAGAAGGAGAAGGCAACTGGAAAAAGCTCATGTTTGTTTCTTTTGCAGGCTTTTTGTTCAGATTTGCTTTAGTGTATTAAGTTAACCAACAGAATCTATATCCTCTGTTTGCCTTAGCTGGCCATAAATTTGGCTTCCATTTATTTCTAACTGCTATTTCACCCTAATTCTGGGACTAACAAACCTGTATATTAAAATCCTGCATACTTCTAGGTAGAATAATTTTATCAAAAATAAATAATTTTATCAAAAATTATTCTACTGCTGCTAGAAAGCCTCACCCTTCATTTCCTTTTCTTCAATAGAAAAAATCTGTTGTTTTTTCCTCTTATCCTGATTATCCAGAATTAAACTGAGAATAATACTGCCTGTTCACATATTTCAGAAAGAAAAGTGAAACTATGCCTGTCATACATCTCCCACACAGCTTGCTTGTTCATAAGGAAGGCCTGGCATTTGGCCTTTGATACTGTCTGATAATTGTGTTTTGGGAAGGGGAAATATGCATTCAGATGGGAGAGAGATTAAATTGCTCACTTTGTACAAAATACAATAGGTGAGATGGTGTAAAAATTAAACTAATTTTCATAAGTGGTTCAGTACTTGGGCAAACTTACCTGAAACTATCATTCTGTGAGATTCTGCCTTGCATACTTGCATACAGTATTTTACCAGATAATATTGATTGTTTCATCATCTGTGCAGCTGTTCCTCAGCTGCCTGTTTCCTGGCCACAGGATACCCAATAGTCAGGAATACCAGGTCTAGAGAGTTTCACAGGTTTTCCATCATGATGTGATGGTTGAACACCATGATGCAATGTATGGCATATCAAATTCAGATGAGAACCTGCCAAGTCAGACATCTGCCTGCTTGCAGTGAACTCAGTTATCATGCTTCAGTATATACTGATGAGACAGCAGATGCCATCTTGAAGGTCTCTTGAGTTACTTCTGTAGATTATCTAAGTGTTCCAGCTAGATGCTCCTCTAAACCACCAAGACATCTGGCTGCCAAGAAGACACATAAATTTTGGGGAAAAAAAAAATAGTTGTTCTTCTAGAAAAAAACTTTAAGTAGAATTTTATTGCACGTTCTCTGCTAGCTTCTGTATTATTTATTTTTGTTTGTATTATCTGGTTGTCAGGCAACTGTGATGGGATGTTCCTATTAGAGTATCTGATTTAGGACTCCATATTAGATTTACATTACAGAATCACAGAATGTTAGGGTTGAAAGGGACCTCAAAAGATCATCTAGTCCAACCCAGAGCAGGATCACCTAAAGTAGGTCATACATACATACACACATCCTTTCAGTTCCAGATAGAACTATATTGTGTTGTATGTATGAAAGATAAAATATGTAAAATATGTTGGTTTTGCTTATTTGTCCAGCTTCCATTCTTGTAATAATCTGAATTTCATTTTAATGCAAATCCCTTTATATTACACACATAGTTGCATTTGCCTGTGTCACAGCTGGGTTTAGGCTTCAGCTTGAAGTACTTCTGTATCTGTTTGAGGCTCAAGTACTTGCAAAGGTACGGAAGTCAAAAGTTACAGACCTTTGAAAACCTGGGCTCTCTTATGCCTCAAATTGTTTCCTACCTATGCTGAAACATTCATACTTTGATTAGTTCCTTCAGTATCCTCCCCACTTTTATTGCTGGTTTGATGCTGTCCTTAACAGCATCTGCCAGAATGAGAGGTATTATTATCTGTTTTGTAACAAATATACAGCTCAGATAACTAAACCCAAGCAATTTTGATCGGGCTTCTATTTGTCCACAGCAGATCACATCATGATGTATTTTGGACCTCAGGGTGTAGAGATAGCACATTGTGAGGCTCACAGTTAGGGTCTAGTGATATTCTACCTACTGACATGTATGTTATAGTGGAGGGGGGGATTCAGAGAATAGCTTTATACCATTAGCAAGCCTTGTGTCTCTTAAGCAACTTCCATCCACAAGCCAACCATCCCATCTGGCCAACTTCTGCTTTTCAGCCTATGAAAGCTTTCCAGCCTCTGGATGCCATCCACTCCAGCAGCACAGTCATTGCTGCCTGTTACATACCAAACACACTGTAGAAGTGCTAAATAACTCTAAAAAAAAAGGAAGTAAAATAAACAGTAGGATAGATACAACTCATATAATTTAAGGTTATTTACTGCATAACCTTATGTGAAGAACGACACACTCAGAAACCTCTAGCAGTGTTTTCTTCCTTCTAAAGCTCTTGCCTCTTTTCCCAGTACTTCAACTCAGTGGCAAAGACAGCGATATTTTTTTCCGATACCATTTGAATAAATGATCTCATACTTCCTGAAAAAGCTTGGAAAGATCTGTAAAGATTTGCCTGGATGTGTTCCTGTGTGGCACACCCTAGGTGCTCCTGCGCTCTGACAGGGGGTTGCACTGGATGATCTCCAGAGGTCCTTTTCCATTCTACCATTCTATGATCCTGTGATTTGTAGCTAACCAACTAATATAGCTGGGTGAAAAAAAAAAAAAAAACAGGAAAATTTTTAGATACATAGGTTCCTGAGATCTTGAAGGCAGCAAATTTCAATGTGAGCACAGACTGTTTGTTCTGAATGGTTTTAATCTGTCCAAAAGAGCAGTGTTATTGCCATCATGGAAGCAGAGGGGTAGAAGTGTCAGCAAAGTGAGAAACATGGTTCATTTGTTCCTCCCAGAGGGAGGGAGAGACATGAACAAAAAGTTGTGAGCAAAAGAATCCCTTATATCTCTCTATTTTTTATTTCGACATCTACAAATTGTGTTAACATTGCTATCTACACGTGTATTTTACACTGATGCAGTGAGAATCAGCTAGGTATGCCTGTGCTCTGTCTTCAACGGTTGGGAAAGTCTCTGATTAGCAATGTCTCATGTAACAACTATGCCAAATTTGGAAAAATCATAACCCTTCTCCATAAACTCATGCAAGCCTGGTAATATTCATCAGGGTGTTCAAATAGAGATTCAAAATGTTTCAGTCATTCATAGGTCCACTTGCAGTACTGCCAAAACAGCTGTCTCTGGACCTGAATTCAATGGAGAAAATGTTTCATATGAAAACATTATGTATATCACTTCATTTTAAATCCATCTGGATGCCATGATCCTTTGTAGATGTGTTAAGATCCAACTACTTAAGGCAGATGAAGGCATCATGTTCAGGACCATACAAGATGCTCTGCATTTCTGCAGACAGACATGTGAAACCTGCTGATAGTAAGGCAGTATTTCCTGTCTTTGCTTGTTTTGTGGACCACTTGAGAAGTCAGTTATGCCACACTGTTCATTCCTACATAGAAATAAATCTCCCCTTCTGCTAACCTACCCTTTTTTTTTTTTCTGCTGCATGTGTTCCAGTCATTGTATCTGACAGAAGCCAAACTCTAATTCAGAGTAATTTCTTTTTTTCTGTATGTATGTGCATGCACACGTATACATATGCTAATACCTGCTCTCTTTACTTTTAAATGAAAACTCTTGAGTGCTCTGGAGTGAGAAGTTATGAGAATAAAGCAAGGACAACTTGTTCACCTCTTTGCCCTTTTTATACTGCTAGTGTTTATTTTTGTCATATTGGCTTTGGTGTGATTCAGCTGACATGACTGTGCTTCCCATCAGCAATCTTAAAGGTATTGACACTTGAACTGAAACCTCAAGAAGCTGCATAATACTGATCTGAAGAAAGCTAATTCTTTTGTTAGTTTTCTTTTCAATTGTATTTGCTAGAAATAATTCTGATGTATTCTGCTTCAACAATAGAGAATGTAAAGTGAAAGAAGGGTGCATTTAGCAGAGCCAAGAAGATTGGTTTAAAATAGCTCAGTATGGGGAGGCACAGTTTCTTAATTTAGCCAAATGTTAGGGTGGTTCAAGCACTTTACAAGTGTTTTTCTGATTTTCAGGTTTTTCCTAATTCCAGTTCTGCCTGGTATAAATTTACTTGCCATTTTATTTAAGAGGTGAAGGATATAATCTGACAGATTTTATTTATAATCTGCAGTCATCTGATTTACTACATTTTCCTGCAGATTGTGAAGGCAAGCTCAGAGGAGACACCTACTCCCCTACTTCAACAGCACAGCTGAAGTGCAGGCTGGCAGGGAGGGGAGTGCAGGAAACTGGAGCCTGGGAGCATGGCCCATACCTACCCTCATACTATGCCAGACTATCCACCCTGCCTGGACAGCCCCTCTTCGTCTACCTTCTCTCTTTCAGGCAGACACAGAAAAGGTGAACCTGATCTTGGTTCAGATGAGGGGGGTTTTTTTGAGCGGGTTTTTTTGTGTGTGTGTGTGTTTTGTTTTTGTTTTTGTTTTGTTGGTGGTGGTGGTGGTTGGGTTTTTTTGTTGTTGTTGTTGGGGTTTTTTTGGTGTTTGTGTTTCGTTAGGTTGGGTTTTTTTTGATAGTATTTTTAACAGAACTGTATGTCTGGAGTAACTCAAATTATACCACTAGTTACAAAAATCAACAAACAAATACTATTTTTTAATCCAGGAAATGTGTTTGCCTGGGCATCTCTTAGGGATTGCACCTGATATGGTCTGGTATCAGGTGCTTATGAGTGCTTGGATAAATAATTAATATGGAATGCAAAGTATTTTAGGCAGAAACCAGAATTATAAGTCAAGAATTTGGCAAATGCTGGATCACCAAACTGCAGGAAGAGTTTTTTTTTTCCCTGTTTGCAAGAGGTGATGTCAAGAGAACAGTGCTAAGAAAATTACAGGTGTTCTGTATGCTACAATAAATCAGGGAACAGGTGTGGAAAACCTCCTAGGTCACACTGTGCCATTTTAAAGGGCAGCAAGTGAAGAGGCAAATGAGCAGAAATAAGTATTCCATAGAAATTTAAGTTTTGTGATATCAAATCCCAAATATAAGACATGCTGGCCTGTGTCATGCTTCATTCTTACTTTTCCCCTTGTTTTAATGAAAGGTATCAGAAAATCCAGAGTTGGTATTTCAGTAACACAGAATGAATGTTCTGGGCTTTCACCCTGAACTTTCTGTCACCACTTCCCATTAGTATGGAGTTAAATAAATAAATTTTTTAAAAATTTTAAAACCCAGAAGCTGGAATTATATGAAAAAGGAGTAAGACGAGCAAAGAATATGGCATGTATCATGTGAAAGGTAGGTAAGGACAGTAAGCATAACAAATAAACTCTTAAGCCACAGCATCAAATCCTGGATAAATATTTACACACACATATACAAAAACATATTTTTCATAGTTGGCAACCAGGAAAGATCTTGGTTCTTAAGTTTCTTGCGTTTTGACCTTTGAACCATCACACAGATCCTTTCCAAGTGTCCAGTCTACCCCATATAGATCTTCTAGGAAAAATTTTGTTATTTACACCCTCCTGGACTTGCAGAGCATATGTCTCTATTACCTTTGTTTCCTTGGCTGCCTCAGTGGGATGGGAGTCTGCTGAGTATTTCTCTTCAGAATGTGTGAGCAGCATAATAATTAGTACTGGCCAGAAAACAAGAACTCCATTTCATGAAAGTTGGTGAGGTTACTGCATTTGCTTTTCCCATGCACTAAAGCTAAACCTTGAAAAATGTTTTGCACAAAAAGCATACAGCAGCCTCATCCAAAATCACAGTAAAATCCCTCACTAGTAGGTTATATCTTTGGTATAGCTCTCACTTACTTATAAACTTTTCTATTGCAGCTGTTACATTTTATATAAATGAAACATCTTGAGTAAAAAGTATTTTCTTCATAGCCTAATGCATGCTGAACACATGAGTCATTAAGCATAGGTCTCCCACTCTGCAGATCAGTGCTTTAAACACTACACCCTTCAATGTGATGTTTGGTTTTTTTTTTGTGAAGGACATCATTTTCTGACATGTCTAAACAGAAAGGCATAACAAAAATCAGTGAAGGCGATACAGAAGAAGGAAGCAACCTGCTTCCTCAAACTGTTCTGGAGCTATTCTACAGATTGTGTCCCTATTCTACCTCCTTCTCCACCTTGGTACATAGGGGATGTCTCAGCACGATGCCTTGTTCTGTGAGAACATCAATGGACAAACCCCAGCTATGACTTTGTTTTGTTACAAACCTGCTAGTTTGGCCGAGAGAAAACTGGGGACTGCAGAATGCAAAAATCAACGATGTTGAGATCAGGATATTCTTTAGGCAGCAGCAAAGATTAGGAAGTACATGTACAAGCTCCAGGCTCCCTAAGTGAAGGGAAAGGAGCAGATGGCCTTACACTTGAGAGAGCTAGCAAGGGAAACAAGCACAGAAATGGGAGGAAGAATCTTGGTCCAAAGAGGGAGAATGTTTTGGACCCTTTGGGATCTTTATTTGCAAAAAACAAAGAAAAAGATCAGTCATTAGTGTGTGTTACTCTGTCTCACACTGAACAGCACAGTCAGTGCTGTCCTGGCTCCAGCTGGCTCCAAGTGAGCTTGCCCAGCAGCATGTGGAGAAGCAAGTGCTAAACAGACAGGCAGGGGGAAAGGGACTAGGCTGTGCATGGCTGTGCGGAGAGTGATTAAAGAATAGCTGTTCCTAGACATCCCTTCCCTGGGCATGAGCATTAAATGCACATCCTATCATAATGTTATTAGTTTGTAAGGCAGTCAAAACTGCAGTACAGTTTGAAACATCTGAGCTGAAAGACAGATGTCATGACTTCTGAGAAACCTCTGGGTACATCTATATTCTTGTCAGTGTATCTCACCAGACACTTGATCCTACTGAAATAATCTGATGGTCCATAAATCACATCCAAGAAACAAGTAGTTTAAAATCACAGAATCACAGAATGGTTTGGGTTGGAAGGGAGCCTTCAAGGTCAACTAGTCCAACCCCCAATCTAGTGATTCCTGTGCCATTGCAGCAGAGCACACCACTACTAGGAAAAGCAGGACACTAATTTAGAGAACTGAAGCTCTCCTGTGGGCCCTGAAAAGCTCTAATCCCTTAAACTGTCACCATAGACTGCTGTGAAATGATAAAATGTGAAAAACTTTAGCTAGTATTCTATGAAGTGTTTAGTGGGAATTCCCTGATCAGAAATGTTTTTTCGGGAAATAACATATATACAACTAAAAAAAAGCCTTTCAAAACATACCTGAATGAATCATTATTTAAAGAAGAACTTCACAGGAAAATAGGAAAACAGGAACAATTATCTATACAAAGAAAAACAAAACTTACCTATCCAGCCAATCAGAAAGGTTTGGAAAGATAATTTACTTATCAGAAAAATTTAGCCATCACTGATAAAAGATTTCTCCTCCATACTAAAGCACAATGTTTGACAAGAGAAATTTCCCATTTGAAAGCAGGACATTTAGAAGGACAGAAAACAGTGGGACAGAGATTGTATTCTAGGACTCGGGGACTCAAGGGAACTGAAGAGTCCACAACAATTTCTGATTCACCAAATCCCTAATAGAAATCATTTGGGGGAAAAAAAAATAAAAAAGTGATCCTTACACATCCATGCTGTAATTCCTTACCACAGCTTCCTTTAATCTCATCTATTTCTTCCAAAAATGCTCATCTAAGAAGAAGCATTTCTTACCATCTTTTCAAAATGACTGATGGATGAGTGTCAGAAACCTTGTAAAATCCTGACCATCATGACTCTCCCTGAGACACTTCTGTTTGCTGTAACAACAAATCTTCCAAAAGACAATCCAGAAAGTTACCCAGAAAGGATAGTTTCCTTTCCTATCCAGAGAGCACTGTAGAGAAGATGGAGCCATATTCTCCTGCAGGAATACCCAGTGAAAATACTAGGGACAATGGTCAAAAAGTGCAGCAGGCAAAATTCTGATTAAATATTGGGAAAAAAGAATAAAAATCACTGTGCGAGTGGCTTCCCAGAGAGGTTCTGGATTCTCCATCCATGGAGATTTTCCAGACTGCACTGGAGAATGACCTGAGCAACCTAATTTAACACTGGAGTCAGACATGATATGAACAAGTGTTGGGACCAGATAATCTGCAGAGGTCCATTCCAACCTATGTTGTTCAATAATAGAGTTTTTCAAGAATGGCAGTTACTAAATGTTTCCTTTTCTGGAAGGGGCTGTTATAGATAATACTGTCCCCTTTTTTATTTCATGAATAAGGCACAACTGAAAAGACAGGTTTGTTTTTATAACATCTTTAGCTGTCCATATAATTTTAGCAGTCAGTCATACTGTGTGTGTTTATTTTAAAACCTGATAGTTAACATGCTTTATCAAGGACATTTAAAATTCTAATTTAGGCAGCATGGATAATATTCCACAACACGTTGCATTAACAGCCAACTTTAGGATACCTGGAGATTTGCTTTTATACATAATTGATTTCAGCTATTGTCTTCAAGGAAAGATTAGATAGATTTCCATCTGTCTTCAATTCCCTAAATCCCAATATCTTTGGAGACCTGTCTGATAAAGTTCTTTAGCTCCACTAGTTATTCACTGAAAATCATGGAGATCTCTCTGCATTCTGCAAATAGTTACCACAAAATAGTACCTTCAGACAGTCATATAGATTGGAAGGGACTTCTCAAAGACGGGTAGCTTTGCAGTCATGTAAGCCAGCTTGTCCTTACTACCCTCAGATGCATCTCATCTGGACACAGGGACTTATACTCAACAGGTGTGCTTAAATGATTCATAAATCAATCTTTCTCTACTATGGGTAGTAATTTTCTCCCCAAAACTCCTACCTGGAATTGCAGGTACAAAGACCCTAGCAGGCCTGAGAACGGACCTTGCCAATGAAGAGTAAGTCGAGGCTTTGAGTCACATCTGCTTTTTCAGTGTCCTTTGGGAATAGATCACCTACACCACTGAGCCACAGCTCCATCTTGACCTTGGTGTTTGTCCTGCTATGGATGTGCCTGTGGAAGCCTTTCTTGGTGACATTCTACACCTCACCAGTTTTAACTTTGATTCAGGTCTGTCTTTCTTATTTCCTTTCCTGCATGTCTGTCACACGGAGCTGGTCAGGACTTCCCTGGTCCCATAGCTGACACCCACCCTGTGCTCTTGACTTTAGAGATGCCCAGGTGCTCTCACAGACAGAGCTGGCCCTTAGAGACCCACTCACCCCCTTGCTCCCAAGAGTCATCACCTGCTCACCAGCTCATCCAGCTTGATCTCCATTAGCTCTCACACAGCCACTCACACACCCACAGTCAACTCCAGCCACTGGCACCAGGGACACATGGGGCCTCCAACGCCTGCACTCACCCTCCTGTACACAGCCAAGCACACACAGAATGGAGAGCCATCACCCAGGGGAAACCTTGGAAAGGAGTTGAAGAAGACAGGACAGACTGCCCTGGTCAGGCACAGGACACGGCCAGCCAAGTGAACTGAAAAGCCGGCTATTTACATGCAGTTGCCCTTTCTATTTCCTCACCCCTCTATTTTACCACCTTTGCTCTTCCCAAATTACCTAAATCCATCTCTTATCCTAGTTTTATTCCTTCTAAGCATCCTATAGTAAGTCCTGTGTGATCATGAAGTGCTTTCCCCTGCATCCCACAATATATCCCACCCCCAGGCAGCGAGCCCCTTATTCCAAAAGGTGATTTGGAGAGCTGCTCCCAGTACTCATGGTGATGGATGTCACATCTGGACATTAGGGCTACAGCTCTGCTGGGACAGCTCTGGAGGGACCTAGACAAGTTGGTTCCTCAGGAGTCCTTAATTTGGGTTCTTGCTTGCCTCTATGGCCCTGTGCTACTCTGGGCTTGTGCGGATGGGTCTTTGATGGGAAGATATCCCCTGCAATGGTCCCTGGAGGAGCCAGGCAGGGTATTATTTGTTTTCCCCATCCTGTCATTGTCTCTGAGATCCTTTGTAGATGTGCACATGAACTTTTAGCACATAACAGTGTGGGCAATGCTTCTACATTGTCCATCCCTGCTTCTGCTCTACCCCTACACATTATTTCAACATTTAAGCTCAGTCAGGAATTCCTGATTTGTCCAAGCTGGCCTCCTGCCACAGCTTTTACTTCCTTCCCACCCAGATAGACCACCCTTGTGCTTTGAGGAGACTGTCCTTGAAAGGGAGCTCTCTTGGGCTCCTCTGATGTTCAGTGTCCCCTGAGGTCACACCTACCAGGTCTCTGGAAAGCCACAGCCTTTCAGTCACAAATGTTTCTGTCACACCAAACTGAGTACATCTACAGTTCTATGTCTGGTTTCCTTTATAAGGCCATTTTTCAACATCTCCTAAGCAGTAATTTCTGACTGCCCTGATCATAAATTCTGATCAAAATTCCCCATCCTGCTGATTAACATCTATAAATGGGACACCGACTCCATGAGTTGGGAGAATACTACTACTACTAGATCAATTAATCCACAGTAAAACATTGTGAATTACCACTCTTCTTCTGCACCACGTCACTGAAAGACAACCCAATCAGTGCTGGTGATCAGCACCGGATCATTGGACTGATTCATCCTGAAAGGTCAATTTTGCATGAACAAAGACAAACCGTAGAAGTGGGGCTGAGGCAGAGAGCTGCAGAAGATGGCAAGAGCAGCTGGGAGTGCGGAAGGGGGATCTCCTTGAGCAACTAAAGCAGGTCTACTGCTCAGCATCCCATGTGCACCTAAGCTTATTCCAAATTGCAGGTATTGCTGGTATGACAGGGGACAGACAGATCAACCAGACCATCCAGTGATTCACACAAGAATGAACAATTTTCCTGGTGGTGGCCCTAAAACATACTCCACCCTGCCCTTCAGCAGTACCCAAGTATTGTATTTCAGACATAGGAGACAAAAGGGACAGAAGATGAAGAAACAACTGGTATGGGCCTGTGCAGGTACAGGAAGGTTTTGTCTTGAATGAAGACCTCATTTTAGATGTTACTTTGTCATGTGCTGCTGTGCTGGGTCTTTCTGGCTCTACAGTTCAAAAGTGGTACATTGGCCTCAGGATGCAGTCCAGTCCAGCATTAAGATCCTCTTATGTACGTATCTTCACATTATATATACAAAAAAGCAGAAACACTATCATATATATTAGATTATATCTGCATTGGCTTTTCTTTCTCTCCTTATATTCTCAACTTCCTGCACAAGTCTTGAGATTAGAAGCAGCCACACCATATATAGCCAGGAGTGTGTGTAGGGTAATGAAAAGGTCACTGACAAACCTACAAGCCACAGTGGTGACATTTGGTTCTCCCACACTCTCCTCATGTGTGAGAACGCATAGGAAAAAAATAGTACATTCCAGTCGAGAGAGCAGAATACGTTATTGAGAGGAGACAGGCATCACGCTTGTCAGCATGGGCTGATCAAGCACTCTCATTTCCCCACCTAAACCCCTCAGTGGGGCATGAAACAAAATGAATCACTTCCACATGGAAAAATAGGCTGCTTACAAGTGATACAGATGAAAGAGATGGAAAGCCCCAGCAGTCTGTAGTGGGCAAACTGCAAATAATGAATTGCTGGTGCCATTTTACAGGATTGTTTCCTGCACTCTGGGACCAGCAGGTCAAGCCAGTTGCCCTGTGTTCAGGTGGGCTTGCTCTCACCTGCAGCACTCAGAGGAGGACCCGTGTTTCAGGCAGCCTGGATGACTTTGCAGTTTCAAACCCACATGCTGTAAGGGGGGTTAGCCCCAAAACATGCCATCAGCATGGAGAGATGTCCATGCATCCACAGCTGGATGCAGCACTGGTAACAGTGATAGGACATGGTGTGTCTCCTGCCCAAGTGATAACATGTACAGCAGCAGGTAACAGCAATGGTTCCTCTGCATTACTCTCCTCCTTCCCAGGGAAGGGTAATACTGATCATGATATCCTTACTTACAGCAAAAATAAGATTAAAGTGGCCATATTCAGAACATCCACAGCGTGCAAAGTCACTTTTTATGAGGTATAGTTATCTGGGCACGAGAAAGCAATTTCACACCACTTTCTATCCTGTAATTCTTAAATATAAGGATTCCTGTGATTTAATGGTGTTTCCATTTGGACTGAAAAGTCCTCAGTGTTTAAACCTGGGTATATTACCAAGTTCGGAAGTGTCCATTAGTGACTCAGAGGCAGGTAACGGTTAAGAAATTACTGATTTTTCCTATAAAAACATTTCATGGGTGCCTCCTCACAGAAAATTTGGTAGCAGTGAATCAACACACATTCACAAACATACACACACAGAGCATTTTTACTTTTGAGGACTGCTATGCAATTAATTTTGCTATGATTTTTCAGGATAATTAGAAGAGGAATTCAGGACTGAAATCTTATATATTTGAAAAGCTGCAAGCATCTAAAATAAAGCTATGAAAATGAAAATGCAGATATATGCATCTTTAAACTCATCAGTCAGTTTTCCGTCTACTTTAGAGATTGCTTCAGTGAACTCCTGAGACATAGGTCAGGTATTAACTAAATCATCTTTTGAAGGAGACAGTGATTTAATGGAATAGACCAAAGTTATAAGACAAATGCACCGTACCCTCAGTTTTAGTTGCTCAGAGGAAGCAAAGCCCATCTCTACAATCGCCACAGGATTTGATGCAGGGCAGCATTGCTGCTGTGTGTCAGCAGAACCCTGCATTCTATATACAAACCACACAGGAAAAACAGAAAAGGCTTACGAACTTTCAAACAGCTTCTGTGTGCAATGAGGCAGAGAGAGAAAAGTGTGTAATACCCTTTCAGAGAATGGAGGAAAAGCTGAATATATTAAAAAATAAAGACGATGAAACATTGCAATATCAGATTAGCTGCCAAAGGTCTGAAAGCCAATTACCTAGATAATCGGCTAGATTTTATACTGCACCTGCAATTAGCAGTGTTCGCATCATACTGGTATTTACCACAACACTTTGCATCTTTGCTGTTGCGGAATTGTTTGCACCCTTGTAAGTGGGAAGATATTTATCTTGAGCCTGGTTTACAAATGAAAGGAGGCCTGTGCAATCGCTTGGTTTGCTTGCCCATTCCTCTATCTGTCAGCCTTTTTCCTCCCAAAAACTTAGCCAATTTCAACCAAAATCTAGGGGACTGAGCTGAAGAATTGGTGGTCTTGTTATCTCTGTGAATGGAAGCCACACTGTTCTATTCTGAAGTGACTAACCCTCCCTGATATCTGATACTAAGACTTCCAACATATAATGTTTTGTCGTCAGAAATAAAGAATTTAAAGGAAAAGAAAATGCAGTAAGAGTAGAAATTTGTGTCAAGTAACAAAAAAGGAGCAAGACAATACCACCGTGCTGAAGAAGACAACAGCAACCAGCTAAGAAAAAAAAGATTTGAGGTCAGGAAGGGAATGCTGGTGTTCAGACCCAGACTACCTCCAGACAGATCAATAAAAGCACCATGCAGTCCAGGCGCCCAGCAGTGGATATGGCTTCTCAGAAGACAAGAATGGGATGGTTTTCACGTCCTTTAGATGGCTTCCAGTGCAGGCTCAAAGTTAAGGCACTGTTGTCTGTCAGTCAGTCTCTTTGTCCACCTATATCTCTAGAGTAGGTGTAGTGGGGGTTGCCATCAGGAAAACAGAGAAACTTACAGGTTAAATAACCATCCTATATCCTGCAAGTGCTCATGCACATGGCCTGGAGCACAGGTCTCCAGGAAAGCTCACTGTTATTGCAGGCAGAAGAGTTGAAAGAAAGGGCAGCTGAACAGGGTGCCCAGACTTCGAGTTACAAATGCATTTTTCACAGGAGCTGGTGTGTGCAGTTGGATGGCACACAGCTCTTCACAGCTGTCACTTTGTACTAGCTGGTTGCCTTATCCCAGCCCATTTATCCTGCTATTTTCACTGCTGATCTCAAACCCTCTCTAAATGTTCTGACAGTGTTTACCCTGTGAAATTGGGAAGCAATGAGAAGACGATAGTCACTGCTGTTTCAACAAAAGCCAAGACATAATTTCTTAAAACTGCCTGCATAGCAGTTGAGGCAGCCTTTTATTCTGTCATATGGATGAGTTAACTGCTGAGCTCACTTCCATTAAAGACAAGGACGTTGTTTCCATTCCTACCAGAGCACTGGCCACACAGCACACCTGGGGAAGAAGTAGAAGCCACTGACAGTGACTAACCAGGACACAGGCAAACTACACAATTATAAAATATTTCTAACAAACTTTTTCTCATTGAGGAAGAAACATTTCCGGAGTTTCCTTGAAGCACTGAAAAGATACACAACATATACTTTCTTACCTACATTTGCAGGTCACTAGTGTTTTGGACAGGTTCAGTCCCACCTGCTGCGCACTACCTTTTACCAGCAATTCCTGCTGGGAAGTATTTTTCTGTGTCCTTAGTCATATTTTGGATGTGACAACTATCCACATTTGATGGATAGTAAAAAAAGATAAATCAGACTTTTGAGCGGTCAGACCTTGGGAGTGGCTGGGGGGCAGTTAGTTATCCCAAGCGGTGTCAAAAATACCATCTGCAGACCTTGCAGGTATCAGTGGGAGCTAGCAATACTCTTACAACACTCCTAGCAATATATATGCAGGATGATAAATTATGCAGTATATAGGTCCATACTTATAGAAGTCTCCTGCTGCAATGCAGGGTATCGAAGCAGAGGCTGGTAATTATGTGCCTCAAGTATTTCTATCTTCTGATCTTTTATATTCACTTTCTAATCAACTCCCCCAAAGATTTAGTGTAAATGCTGGCAAAAGAGCAGACGTACCTTGATAAGGCCAGGATTAGTTTAGATTTACTATCTTGGAAATTCATGCAGCTCAGAGGGCTCCAAATGTTGGCTAACAATTTATTAGGCATGATCTTTTTAAAAACTGTAGTTTTTAAAAAGTTTGTAGAAGGCAAAAGCAACCACTAGTGAACCAGTTCAAGAGGAATGCAGATCCATGAGTGCTTCACAGCACTCTCAGCAGAAATCCTAAATTTTCGTTTCCTTAGAGTCCTGTTAGGGGTCCTGATTTCCTGTGGAATAAAGTCAGTCAGCTTAAAGGTTGTCTGCTTGGGAAAACTGCTCAGGAAAGAAGGGAAATCCAGCTCACTCCACAGACCTAAGGGGATGCAAGACCCTTGTAAAACACACTGATTTTTGCCTCCCTTCGTCCTTCCTCACTTCACTTTCTCTTCTGTGCTCCCTCCCACTGTCCTGTTCAGGGAATACTGTTCCAGCCCTTCTTTGCACCATTATCATCTTACTTACACCTCTCGTGGAAATCCTCTTGGGTCAGAACATTTACAAGGAGTGAGTTCATGTTCACATTCATACTGGGAAAGAAACCACCACCTTCTGAACCACTGGGGATATGTGATTTTACTGTCTTTTCTGCTGCCCCCTCCACTCATCCTATTTTGTCATCCCAATTAGGCTGCCAAGGCTTGCTGAAAGGAGGCTACACATTTATTTACTTCTCTTTGACATTCCTTATGTAGCTTGAAGTGTTACAAAATCAGCAGTAAGGACACCTTCCAGAGCTACTGAGCCTGCACTCACCTTATTTTTTTATTCTTGATGAATCAATGCCATATCTGAACAGAAGAAAGAGTTTTCACACATCAGGTTATGGAAAAGATAGGGGTTTTTTTAAAACTATTCCACTCTAAAACTGACTCTTAGACTTACTGAAGGTATGTATTTTCTATACCCAGAGCAAGCAGACATTGCAGTTTTACTGCATAAACTGCTTAGGATAACTAGTGAGTTGTTTTTTTTTTTCCAACATGTGTTCACATAGTTAATGGAACAAAAAGCTGCAAGCTGAAAACACATGCAAACAAATATTAAGGGAAAAATAGACCAAATTCTATCTCTCTTGTGTACAATAAAAGATCACGAAGTTCAGCTGTGAATACCTTGCATTCATATTTACAGCATGATGAAAACAAAGAACAAAGAACATCCATTTGAGTCTGCCAAGGCAAAACCCTCATGCTTAGTGGGGAAAAACTTCCTTTATGAGATAATTCTTACCAAATTGCGTCCTACGGAGCTTTCTGTGCCTTTTGCAGATCCTGTGGTGGGGATCACTGAGGGGATATAAGCAGTGTCATGAAATGTTACCTCTCTTATGAAGAGATGACATGGTTAGTAGTTAGTAAGAGATACCGAATAGAATATTTAAGTTGGAGGGGACCTACAGCAATCATCTAGTCCAACTGCCTGACCACTTCAGGCCTGACCAGCCTCAGATACTACTCCAAAACTGAGGCTTCAGGTCTGAGTAAAACCCTCCCAAAGTTTGCATCACTTCTCAGAAAACAGGATCAGAAAACCCCAGATTATGCACTTAACATATTGCTTACCAGTGAAGGCTTTGGTCAGAGCACACACATCTCAGGTCTTTCAGAACTGCCTAGTCCTACCTGAGTGAGGTATATTGCAAATGCCCTTTCTCACAGTCAACCTGTTAAAGATGAATGCTTGGTAAGCAATTATTAAAAATTAAAAATGAATAATTTATAGTTAACATTATTCTGATATTGCATACTTTCTTTTGTTTCGATTTTGAGATATGAGCCTTATTTTATGTTGGCTTTTGACTAAGGAAGTAGAATGACCCTGTTTGGAGAAGACAATAAAGAACTAACTTCCCTCTTGCAGAGAACACTTAATGCTTCATTAGATGATTTCACACAGCCTCCAACACCCACAATTTACACATTAGTCTTAGACATTCTTGTCACAACCAATCCAAGCCTATCTGCAAGGAAGAGAAATAAAATACCCCACTGTGTGTTGATATTTTTCTGACTATGGCAAAGTGCATAACTGCCTTCGGTGAAGTCGGATTTAACACCTATCATTTAAAAACAAATTAGAGAAAACAGACCGGGGTCATTTTAATTCAGCTTTTACTTACACATTAGCTGGAGCATGTCACTGCCACCGCATGTTTCTTTGAATAAAGTCTTTGTGAGTTTTACAAGTAACTTTCCGAGATTCACTATTGAGAGTTATCGCTGGTAACTTGGCAAAGTTTAATTCGGGGAGGTCACGGCAAAGGGAGAGGCAGAAGGTAAACAGTAGCGGTGCTGTGATCTTCCCGTGCCGAGCCCCGAAAAGCCATTCTTTGGCTTTAAAAACTACTAACGTGGCCCGAGACCGCTGGGAGCCTGGCGGTGAGAAGCGGCCTCCGGTTCTGGACCAGCTGCCCCGTCCTCCCCCCGGGCTCC
>JANHFX010018796.1:18384-29087 GCA_027560015.1 Chloroceryle amazona | reverse complement strand
AGAAGAATGGGGCACAAGATGTACACAACATATGTAATATATGGCTATGACTGTGAGAAAGACAATAAGGCCAATTGGTAAGCTACTCATCTGTTACGGAGGCGTCAACAGACGCGCACAGAGAGACACACACGTGAAACGGGAAGCTTAGCCTGGCTGGTTTCGGAAATTAAATGTGCAGGTGGCAGGCAGGCTGGCTGGATGTTCGTAGGAATCCTGTTTGCCGAAAGGGTGCCGCAGGTTAGGAGAGGATGGGTCCCTGCCGAGGAGACCCCACTGGAGATGTGCTTCCCACTCGATGCAGTGGGCAGCACAACCTTCAGCTGGGGATGAGTCCCGACAGGGCCTGTGTGCAAACGGCTACCACAGGTTCACACCCTTCCTGTGAAATTCCCACACGTGGGGACTGGAAATCACTAAACCAGCTGCAGATCCATCTCCTGCCACCTCCAGATAAAAGCTTTATTATCGAATTAAGCATGGGATCTGTTTGTTCTTCTTCAGCTCTAATTCTCTATTCATTTAGCAGGGTGTTACACATCGAATTGCACTTGAAATCGTAAGCATCCTTCTTAGCACGCATGTATTCCTTAGGAGACTTGCATGTGGCACACAAATCAAATGACTTCTAAAAAATATTTGTTATTCTGATACACAGGGAATTATTAGGCAAGTTAGAGAAGACAGAGGTTAGCATCAGTGGCGTAAAATGGATGAGGGACTGACTAGGCAGAGGACAAGACATTGGACTGAAAGGTGAAACTATTGTGATTTAAATTTTAGTAAACTTTCTGAATAAGAAGAAGTGAAATTGTTTTATTTGATAGTAATGAAGTGGGTACAAAAGTCCAAGTTGGTTAAAGAAAGATGCAAATGGCACAAGTTGGAAGCATGAGGTTGTGTTGTCACAAGAAAGCCTTAAGAGTCATGCACAGTCCAAGTGGACTTGTGAAGGAGCTGGGGCGAGGGGGACCATCAGACCTTGGCACTGAACTAATTGTCAGGATAAGAGAATGGCAAATTTCAGTTTTCATATGTAAAGTTCAGAGTGACTGAATGACTACCCAGTCATTCACTTTACTGTGGTTAATTTTTATATAAGACCCAGCTTATTTCTCAAAATGTGTGCTAGCTTTGCCAGTTGTCACCTGGCACTTTTTTCTGTGCAAAACTGGAATAAAACAAATATCTCAACTCTGTATGTCAGTTGGGTTTTACCTCTCTTCTGTAAAGAACCCAGATTTGGGACAATGTGTTTCATGCAGGAAAGTTCAGTACCCCTGAATAGTGTGTAAACTACAGTGTGTTAAGTTCAGTAGCAGAAAGTGCACCAGAGTGGTCTTAAATCACAGTCTTGGCCGATATGTCTTTCATGACCTGAAGTGGAAGTGAAAGAGAAGAAGGAAGAGTGGGATTAATTGGTGATAAAATGTCAATAATCATTAACAGGCAGGAACTGCTTACAAAAATACAGGCACAAACCAGGCACACGTGCCTGGAGCTGGAGAAACCCTGGTGTGACCTCCTCTGAAACAGGTCTGTCATAAAGCTGAATGAGGATGAACTGGAACAGGTGCAGGGGAGGCAAGAGAGCTGCAGAGCTTTTACAAGAAGAGACTATAAAAGCTTAGTGTGCTTTGCAATGCGAACAAATGGTAGGAGGAGAAGTGACAGCTGTCTGTAAATACACATCGTCAGAGAGGTAAACACCAAGAAATGAGAAGGGTTGCCAAAGCTGAAAAGTGATGTCAGCCAAGGAACAGTTACATATATATGTGCACCATGAACAATGGGAGGCAAGGTAACAGCTGAAGGTTTGGCACAGTAACTCTGTGATATTAAAAGGGGAGACCTGAGCAAGGTACACAGGAGCTAGGTATTTATACCCTACAGAGCACATACTGTTTTCCACCTCTTCCTCAGTTTTTGTTTCCATTTCCCACCATCTTCTCATGACCCACAGACTAATCTCCAGATCCAGAGTATCTCCTAGTGACCCAGCATACTTGCCAGGCTTCCAGATGGAGCTATACTGCAAACATGACCATAGTCTACCTGTAATAGCCCAGGACTATGCTTTTTTTTTTTTCCAGTCCAGCATTTGCTCAGATGGGACCCAGCTCTCCACTTTTCCCAGTTTCTCTGTTTATTTTTATAAAAGGAACTTTAATATGCTCCTGAAAACCAAATTAGTGTTGAGTTGGGGAAACCATTATGAGAAAATGTCTCTGGGAAGAGGGGGAGAAAAAAAATCCTTTGTATATCTGCTTTCACTGAGCTCTTTTTCTATGGTACTTGAAGGTCATATTTGAAAAATTATGGCAGTCTGGTGAAGTTCCCACTGACTGGCGAAGCTGAAACATAACCCCCATTTTCAGAAATGGAAAAAAGGAGGACCCTGGAAAGTACAGTCCAGTCAGTCTCACTTCTGTGCCTGGCAAGATCATGGATCAGGTCCTCCTGGAAAATATGCTAGGGCACATGGAAAATGAGGAGGTGACAACCAACATGGTTTCACCAAGGGCAGATCATGTCTGACAAATGTGGAGGCCTTTTATGATGGAGTTACAGTGTCAGTGGATAAGGGAAGAGCAACTGATGTAATCTACCTGGACTTGTGTAAAGCATTCAACACGCCCACACAACATGCTGGTCTCTAAATGGAAGACCTATGAATTTGATGAATGGACCACTTGGTGGATAAGGAATTGGCTGGATGGTCACACTCCAAAGAGTTGTGTCAACAGCTCAATGTCCAAGCGAACGCTAGTGACGAGTGGTATTCCTCAGGGATCAGTACTGGAACCAGTGCTGTTTAATGTCTTTCTCAGTGACATGGACCAGGGGGTTAAGTGCACCCTTAGCAAGTTTGTGGATGACACCAAGCTGTGTGGTGTGGTCAACCCACTGGAGGGAAGGGATCCTCTCTGATACTCTTCTTTTTCCAGTGTTCTTACCCCTTCTCTCTGGCTTTCCCTCCTTTCCTCCAGCCTGAGTACAGTGTCCCTCAACACCTCTCTCCACATGAAATGCTCACTTTCTTCCTTTTCAGACAAGGCCTGTGTAGGATCCCCTAAAAACACTGGCCTTACCAGTGGGAGATGTTCTCTTCCAGTAAAAGAAAACCTTCAAAACTCTTTGCTGGGCTTTTCATTATCAAACATGGCCAAAGTTCCCTACATGTTACAGACAAGAGAAGTGTTTTAAGGAAATGTACAGATGATACAGAAGACAAGAGTCAAAATTAAATTTGACCTGAAATAAAAAAGCGTTCACAGAGCAAAGTGTCATTCACTGCTGGACAAAAATGTATCCCAGTCTGCAACAAACCACATGAGACACTCAGCTGTTTCCAATTCCAAAACTACAGGATTCAATGAAATACATTTTCAGGCAATATGTCAATAAATGCTTTTAAAGTACAAATAAGCTATAGAATAAAAATAAGCAAATATATTGTATATATTAACATGTTTTTATGTGATCTCTAAGGCAAAAAAAATGAACAAATGCTTTCCCCTCAACTCAACGATGTTTCTGTTTCAGTGAGAAGAATGATCAGATGTGTGTCTTCCCCAGAAACCCTGGTTAGTTATTCGGGTTTTTTACTCCTACCCCACAGATGGTTGTATTGCTAAGACTAACATTACTTAGTAAGTTTTAAGGAGAATGTTTTTTAATTTGACCACAAAATATAATTCCTTTGGATTCCCGTGAGGTTCCTCCTTTTTTTTTTTTTTTTGAAGATGTGTGTTATCCACACATATATTTGTAGGCTGCATTATATTGTAGAGTTATTGTTGGTGGTACTTGCTCTCTATATAATAGTAGGAGTCGGATGACTTATCGTGCCTAGATATTGTAGAAACATTTAATAAGGTCTCCTTCAGAGGCCCGAGAGACAGATGGAAAGCAGGTAGGAAGTCAGGAGCACTGAGAGTAGCTCATAATTACAGAGCAGTATTATGAGAGAGTTAGAAATACAATTCCAGGATTCTTGACATTTCATCCTATGCACAAAACCACTAGAACCTTGAATTTCAAAAAGTTTTGTTGCCCTAATATCTTGATGAGATACAGAAATTTATTTCAGGGCACATCACAGGTCACAAGCTGGTGGGTAACATTTCTGTGCTGTTGCTAATAAATCTACTGCTGCTTTAGATAATGGTCAGATAAACCAGACAATGGTTAGGAAAAAAAAGAGAGTTACCAAAAAAAACAAAGTATAAGACAGACTTGGTCTTCAATTTAAAATAGTTTTTAACAATAATAGTTGAGTTCAGAGATGAAAAGCAGTCAAGAAGTTGAAATTCACCAGACAATGTCTACCCATTAAAAAAACAAGGAGGCAAATTCAACACCCAGAATCCTCTAAACTTTCTAGTTTATAGGATTGCAGTGTTACTGTAAGTATGACCCAAATAGTATATATGCTGAAATGTAAGTCTCCATTCAAGAGTGGAGCAAGCTGCTCATGTGTGCTCTCACACTGAGGCTTAGAACAGTAAGAGTTTGACCACATCTCTTCATAAAAGCAAAATCTGAACAGATCTGCTGTGAAATTCCCAGTTTGGTGGCTCCTTTTCACTTGTGTACAGTTGATATTTATATTTAGTTTACCTTGACCTTGAACTGTAAGTCTAAAGTGAAAAGGACTACTCAAATGTTAAACAGGTCATTAAGTTTACCAGGGTAATTTACTGAAGCTTACACAAATCCTTTATTCTCAATCCTTGGTATTAACTGATGTCATAAAACTCTGTCTTGGCATCTGAACACACATATGGAAAATCTGGAAGAGAAACCCATACTCTTTATAAACATAAACAGCCGTCTCCCTCCCCAGCTCTCACTCTTTCTCTGACCATGTTCACTGTACCCTCTTTAGCAGAAGATATTTATGGTTCATATGCCTTTAAATATTCCATTAAATGATTTAGATCTAAGCCTAACCTGAGCACTTTTAGCTCAGATTATGGTCCAGATCCTGCCCCTTACCTACCTTTTTTAGAAGGACTGAAGTATATCAAAACTTAAATAGTTCTGCAGTATAGCTAGTGAGAGGCAAAGTCCTAGGATGGAAAGAGCCTCATGAAACCACATTCTTTACATGCCATGGGAGAAGTGCTCAACAAAAGCATCTTCTCTGTCAGCAAACTAAAAACTCCGAGAAACACAGAGTGTAGATCTGCAATTGTGAGGATCCATCAGGCAAATCCTTGATGCTATTGATGGTGGTGGGGACAAAGATACAAAACCGACTACCAGAAATAGATAAGAGGTTGTGTTTGCTCATGTTTCACAACTCACTTGCTGAGAGCAGAGGAGGTTGCTATTTCTAGCAATCCTGACATAGCGATTCCTCCCAAATTACATTATTTAGGCTTTGCTCAAGGGACCAGGAATTAGTGCAAGATCCCTGACCGATTAGCAAACTATCACCTCTATATATTGTTTCCATCCCTCATGATTATTCACTTCTTACAGATGCATAAGACAGAAGATCATTAAAATCAATAACTAAGAGCGTGCAGCCTCATTTTGAACAGGTACAAGACTAATTCCAGTTCAAAGAGGCTAGAGACACATAGTTGGCCAAGAGATTTAAGATGGGCAGTTATATTTACTTCTCATACATATGCTTGGACTTTATACTTCAGCTAGATATTTTTCCACATAACACTAATCACCATTAAATTAGGGCTTGGTCAGGAGAGATGGAGAAATGATTTGAAGCTTATTCTGAATTTAGGTACAGGGCATGCACAAAATTGCTTTAATAAAAGGCTGTGTACATTCAAAGTATCAATCTAAGAATTGCTATATTTCTCCATATCAAAATGGTGTCTTCATTTCTGGATTTAGACGTATGCATTTCCAAAACTCATCAAATGAGAATGTACACATTTTGCTTTCAGTATAAATACAAAGGTATATTTATTTCTCCCATTTATTCACATATTTCAGAAATCTCAGCAACTAAGAAGCTTTCATCTCTTAACTACAGAAATTTCTTATGTTGACATTTTGCTGAGAACATGAGAAAGAAGCTGTGAAGCTATGGCACTAACCAACCAAACAGTAAGCCAAATGGTAGAGCAAGTGAAAAGAATTTTCATGTATAACCATAGAAATTAATGTAATTAGCATCCTCCTTCTTTCATAATAAAACAGTAAAGCTTGGGAAAGTTCTGTGGGACTTTTGTAGTTCCTGTTATGAGATCCGGAAAGAATCAGCTCCTGCTGTGTTAGGTTATTAGAGGATTCTCATCCAAATAAACTTGTTTTTTGCATGTTTTCTTTTCAGGTCTAAGTGAAGAAAGAAATATAAAGAGCGATTGAGAAAGTTCACTATTAAAACACAAAAATTCATTCTTTCATTGTGAGGCAGGTCAATAGTTACTACAAGTAAGATCAGACATCTTTTACCACATGCTGTCACTTACATAGCATAAGTTTTGGCTTATTCATATAATTGATACTTACTGTGTCTGTAATTCAAGAATTTTTTTCCCAGTCAGTAATTATTTCCTTTTCTCTTTGTCTCTTCCTCCTCTTCCCTACATTGTTTGTATGAGGGAGAACAAGGCATTGATCTCAAGAGCTGAGCCTTCACCAAAAGGTTATGCATACTAAGGCCATGCTCACTTCTCTAGAGTTTGTATATATTTGTAATACTGAGTTGATTCTGCAAGAGACTGAGAGTGCTAACTCTCCCATTTACATCCCTTTCACCCCCGAAGTAAACTTTGAATATAATATTTACAAAATAGAATACAGAAACAAGAGAACAGGTTAGAGATCTGTGGGAATTTGGTTCCCAAATTGTAAGCAATGAGGCTACATCAGGTATTTTACACCATCTTCAGAGATTGCATCCAGAGCCTCAAGATGTGAAGTTTGGTGCTAAATATGCATAAGAGCTTAAGCAGAGAGAATTTGAGAGCTGAAGTCCTTCTGGATACTTTGTGGATCACCAGAAGAGAGCAATAAATTTATATTCTGCAAGCTTGGCTGCTTCTAAAGAAAGATGGCAGTTATCGATAATTTTACTTGAAGAAAGGAAGATGCACAAATACTTCAGTTGTCTGATGTTTATTGAATATAAACTTCCCCAAAACTTGAAAATGATCTGGTCACACCCAGAAAAGTAATTGGCTTAAGAAATATTAAGTAGACAATATGTTTCCATTTGTCCTTTCATCAGTGCAAGTCAACATACTGGTGTATTGGTGATAAAATGTAGATAGACATGATACCATAAGGATTTGCTATTTTGTCTCCAAAAACAATCAAAAATATTGTGGGCAATGACATGATCTTTTAAGGGAGGGAATGATCGCTGCTTTTCAAAATGATATAGTCAGCATGTGTCATCTCAGTCTCATATCTATGCACGAAAAGCATCCAAAAGGGATAAAGTTGCCCTACTATCAATTTATCATATTAGGAAAGCCCTTTTACTGAAATGCAGGTCAGCTACAGTGCTTCAGGTTTTTGTACAATAGGCTGATTTTTCAGTAAAACTGAAAAATGCACATATGTAATAGAATAACATTGAGAGAAATCTTGTGCTGACAAAAGGGAAGCATTTTAGTTTATGCTACTTTATATACATAAGCTTGCCTAAAATTAGCCTAGAAAGATCCAACCTCAGAACTGCAGCATATTTCAAAAATGTGTTGGGATCAGCATCACATAAACCAGTTGGCTAAGCATTATGACATCATCTTGATGACATTTCTTTGTCTGTCTGCTTGGAAGTAATGTGATAACGATGGAATGGGTAGCACCATAGCTCTCTAGCAACTTAAATACCTCTGCAGTTTTCTACAGATCAAATAAACACCCAGCTGGTCACACCAGTTATCATACTGCCCAGCTATAAACTGAATGTTTTCCCTATTCATCTTCCCAGTAAATCACTGAGTGATTTTTTTGACTGAGCAGAATTAAGTAAGAGGCAAATAAAGGCAAGGAGAGGGATATGAAGCCTCTATTGTGTGATGGAGAGAATAGCCTGGGCAAGGGACATATGAAGCCCTTCCTGTAAGAAGAATGGGGGCTGAGCATGGGAAAAAGATAACAGAGACTGATGTGAATTCCCGGGGAAATCAAAGAGAAAGGAGACTGAATAGGAATGGGCAGCAGCAAAGAAAAAGATGGAGAAAGATTCGTTGCAAAAGAATTATTTGCATGAGAGAAGATAGGCTGGTTGCCACAAGTCCTTAAAACAGAAAGAAGGGAAGGCAGCTTGCAGCATCTGAGAGTGGAGAAGCAAAAAGAGCCAATGGCATGCTCAATAAATATGACCAGTAAAAGCAGCACTGAATTGGTACAATCCTGCAGTATACACAACCCCCATCCTGGAAATTTTGTACATCTATGATCAAAAAGGAAGAGGCAAGTCAAAGAGATTATGCTAATTTAAATGAAACTAAGGTAGCAACTTATTCAGATTCCATGAGCACGATTTGGTCCAGTAGAGTATCCCTTATAGTCCTAGAGTGAAATTTCATTTGTTTTATGTACTGGCAAAACTTTAACGACCTGAACAGTGGCACAAAATATACCCTCATCGAGTTCAAGGACAAAGTCATGGACTGCTATCCAGAGGAATCCAGACAGGCTTGAGAAATGGGCTAACAGGAGCTCAACAAAGGCAGCACAAAATCCTGCACCCGGGCAGGAACAACCTCCCTGCACCGGGATGTGCTGGGGGTTGACTGGCCAGCAAGCAGCTTTGCACAAAATAACATGGAGATCCTGGTGGACAACAAATGGAACATGAGTCAGTGGTGTGCCTTTGCTGTGGAACACACTGAGCTACATTAACAAGAACGTAGCCAGCAGGTTGATGGTGGCCATGATTTCCCTGTCTTCAACACTCCTGCAACTGGTTCTGGAGCCCAATTTTGAGCCTGCTAGAAAGACACTGGATAAGTGTTGTGAGTGCAGTGGAGGGCTGGCAAGAGAGTTAGTGGGCTGGAGCATGCAACAGACAAGGAGAAGCTGAGCATGCTGGATTTGTTCAGTCAGTAGGGCAGGCTGAGATCCACCTGCTTTGATTCTGTTTTGCCTCGGTGCCTGACTGCAGAACGATTGCACAATATTACAGAACAGCTTTTGAATGATTGCTTTGTGCTTAGTACAAATATTAATAAAACATACCTTCTATTTTAATTAGAATTTGTGGAAAATAATACAACAAAAAACAAGCTGCAGAAAGCACCATATTGTTTTGCAGCTGATTGCACCTAGCACGTCTGGCAGCATGCAAAAGACATTCACATGGTGCTTTTCATTGAGCATGCCATAGTTGGAGTGACATGTCACAGCCAAGAAGCCAGTTTGTCATATGCCTTCCACTTCACTGAAATTTGTGCCAGGCTATGGAAAACATGGTAGGCATGAATGGAAACCTGTTAACAGCCAGATCTTTGTCTGCCAAAATAAAAAGAACAACATACCGAGTTAAATTATGTTGCTACTATGTCACAATACTCATTTTTTTTCCACAGTGTCTATTGTGAAAGAGCAGAATCTGATACTTACAGACTAAGAGGAGATCTTTCTGCCAGGTTTTATTATATTTTTATTGCTACTCATCTACAAGATCCCAGAGCTGCTATGGCAATACTCTGCTCCACCACTTGTGTTATTTAAAAGTCCACATGAACAAAAATCTATACTGAAATAAGAAAAACTCTGTTAGTATCAGTAATTTTATCACATTCTTAGGTAAAGGTTTACTTACACGGATGAAAAAATGCAAGTAAATGCATCTAGGTGGACGTTAAAAATGTGTTCGCTCTCTTGGCTGGAATTCTGGGTAAAATACTTGTTGTATTTCACCATATGTTCCCATCTACCTACTTTGCAATGAGGTGCATCTGCAACACATAATTGTGAGCTCATTTGGGTACTCACTGAATGCCATCGAGCCATTTCTGTCAACTGCATTGTTTTGCCTGCCATCTTTCAATTCCTTCCAAAGCCCTGGAATCTTCCAGGGCTTTGAAAAGCATGTGCACGCACACACGCCTACACAGAACACACACAGAGACAAGGCCCATGTTTAATTATTAGAGCCAACAGGTTTGCTTCATTGAATATGCAGCAGGGTAGTTTGAACAACCAAAACATGCCCAAGAAGTGTATTATGAGATGAGCAGAAGACCACATTAGGTTCGGGGTAACAGCCTGTATCTCTACAGTAGTTGTGATGCTAAAGCAAGATAAAACAGAAACATGCATTTCTGTAGAAAGATCTCATCTGCAAAAGTCTACCTAATGCTCATGAGCTAGGTCAACCAGACTAGGACTGCTGCCTACTGCAGGGAGCTCCTCAAGCACTCTACCAAGTCTGACAACTGCTGCTTGCACGAAGAATCCTCAAAGTCCACATTTGCTACACCAGTATGGTTTGCAGCCTGCATTGACCATCTCCTGTGCAGGGAAGCATGTTTCTCTAGACCAGGCATGGGTAAGCAAGAAAACATTACAGGGCAAAAAAATTGGTGATAGAAGGGCCCCCAAAATTCTGTCAAAATTTAAAAGAAAAAAAATAATCCATGAGAGCAAACTCCAGAAAAAAGCCTGCTGCTGGAGACAGCCCTGGCTCAAATTAAGCAGTCAGATAGATTAGCCACTGAGACAGAGCAGAAAAATACTCTGTAGATCTTATCAAGTACATGTAG
>JANHFX010018796.1:0-13523 GCA_027560015.1 Chloroceryle amazona | reverse complement strand
AGGAATAAGCTTTTACTTTTCTAATAGTTGCTCTTGTGAGGTGTGGGAGGCTGGGAGGGTTTCAGTGCCTGTCAGAAACTAATAGGTAGTGCTTCATTTCAATCATTTGCCTGCCCTGCTGAGATGAATATCTACATTATAGACGTTAGTCAAGGATTTAGTGCACCATACTGACTGGGGCAATTTTAACCACTTTTTTTTTAATTCATCAGTGCCCATAGGCTTTTCTCTCTATTTAAGACAGAAGAGACAGCAGGATTAGAGTCCACATATTCTTAGTTTGTTACCACGTTCATCAATATTAAGCTACCCTATTAATCAGAGAGAAAAAGGTAATGCAACAAAACTATATATGCTTTATTCTCCGAGAGAAAAAGTGTAAAGCATATTTGCAATGGGGTTGATGGTTTTATGTTTGAAGACAGAATGGAATCATTGAAAATGCGTGAGGGAATAATATAAATTTCAGACTGCATTTTCCTTTGTGCCAACATACAAATCATGTGTTTGCTCTTGGAACCAAAACTACTGTTGGTAGTTGATAAACTTCTGCCTATTCTGCCTTTCAAAAGCAGAAGAAACATGCAAGTAAAGCAAAGTGCACTTAGCATTTGATTTTGTGCAGACTTAAGATATTATTTCACTTTAAAGGTTTAATTTGTGTGCTTAAAAAGCATAAATTAATCAGGAAATTTCAGAATGATGTAAGACTTCAGCTAACTGGTCCATGTGCTTCTTACCAGAATTCATATCCAGGTTAGTGATATTCAAGATCAGGCATGAAAGTATGAACTTTGGGAAGATGTAAGAGAATGTCCATGTCCTGGCAAGAAAAAAAAACACTTTTTTTGTACCTGAAAAAAGAGAACAAGTGATACTGTTCTGATGTCTCATATTTTTGAGGATCTGTTTCATTGGATACACACAGAAACCAGGGTGAGATATTAAACTAAACTCCAACAGCTAAAAAGGCAATTCCTTGAGTGTATCAAAAAAAAAAAAAAAAAAAAAAAAAGAGTAGCAAGGTTTTCTCATAAGCTCTTGTTATTTTTAACCATCACCCAGCATTAGAAATAAAACCAGAAATTTTTGATTTTTTTATGTATATCAATTTATTGGTTCTCTGAAGACACAAAAGCTGTTATTTCAAGTGCAGGCAACTCATCTTGGTTTAGTGCCCCAGTAATAAGAGAGAAAAACATCACAGTCAGTGACTTGTAAGTAGAAAGATTCAAACTCTTGTCTCAGTTATTTGTTATAATTTTCTCAACACCAACTGCATATGGACACAAGAAGAAATTATACATGTAAGACCTAGTACAGTAGGAAAAAAAAATGTTGCTTAAGAGCTTTCTGTGGAAACATTTTTATGTGTTGAGAAGATGTACAGGTTCAGGAGTGTAGAGAAGATCTAAGAGACTCTTAAAAATCAATCCCATTTCAAGTGCTGCACTCACAGTATCAAAAGCTGATCTCTTGATAAGATTAATTTAGTGCCAAAACATTTGTAAACAGGATGAAATCAATACTTTCGTTTCTGCTGCCATGAACTTGTTTTTTAAAATGAAACTGCTTTATACTAAGTTTATAGCTAATAAACTGAAATATTCTCAATGGGAATTCAGCAACTCTTTGAACATTTCTAAATTAATACAAAGGATCGAACTCTGCCTTCAGTTTCATTCCTGAATTCTCGCTGATTCGTGCAGAATTTGTCCAGTATTGGCCGTTCATTACTTCCCAGCTGAAGCACATTTTTCTAGTAAAAACCATAGGTGAAGAAGAACTGGAAAATGCCCGTTCTAACCCTTTGCAACCCTGCTGTTTTCAGACTTTGACACATCCCTTATAAATGTTGCTGTCACCATGGCTGTGGCAATATCTCCAGCAGAATGCCCTCTGCCACTTACTGCTGAGTTAGAGCAGTACAGAGAATCCAGAAGCTTCATTTGCAGGATGCTTAACACAACACTTTTGACCACCCGATCTCCTGTATGTACCATCCTGAATAATCACCCCAAAGGTGAACATAACAAAGCAGACCTTTGCTCTCATAGTTTGCATGTGGGTTCAGCCGAGGTGGTACTTGTGTTATGCTGTTTAGGAAGCATGATGAAATGATAGTTTACATGCTCAGAAGTTTCTATCTGCCAGTGATTCCTTGCTCAGACATATGTGCAGCTGATTTGTCTCCCCAGAAACTAACCTAAAAAGACTCTGCTTTGAGTCTCTAACTACACAGAGTGATGATAAACACACATTTAGGTGACTTAACCTGGATTTCAGCAATGGGTAAGACAAATGATACATATGAGTTATCCACAAAGACCCTCTCACTATGCAACCATATCCCTGCTAGGTGAAATCATTGATGTGCAGACTAAATGTCAAAAATCAAAAACCAGGCATAGCATCAAAATTACAAATCCATCATCCTGGAAAGTAACATAGGCAGAACAGCAGAAGAAAGGCACTTCCTCCTTTGCAATACTAAAGCTGCTATACTAAATAGAAGGCAACAAGATACCAGCAGCACTCTACAGCTGGATGGGTCAAGTGACAGCAGCAGTGAGAGAAGAAAGATCCATGGGCAGCAGCAGGACATGGCAAAGACAGCAAATGCTGAAATGATGGGAAAGTATCTTTTCTTCTTCACACAGGGAAGCTGAGTATGCCTGACTGTATCCCCAGAATACTAATCTAACCTTGGATAACAAACCATGAACAAGAGAGGAAAGGGAAAATCTCGTACATTAAAGAGGAACTTAGTATTTGGAAGTTCATGTTGGAGGTGGGATATCTGATGAAGATCACTACTAGAGATGCTATAGGAGCAGGCATCGCGTCTTCTGTTCATGTATTGTTGACCCACTATTATTTCTGTTTTCCTGAACTACTGGTTCCTTTTTCTGCCATTACTACATTTCCTTTGAAATTAATTTGAAATACCGAACTGAGCCCATTTTTCTTCCAAGACCACATTGCAGAGAAGTGACAGTATCACAAATGCTGAGACATTTGTGGTCAAGAATCACGGAGCTCTCACATTTCCTTATTAAGGTTAGTATTTGCATACAGAGGTTTTTTTCTGCTTTCAAAATCAAATTCAGTTTTACCACTCAGAATTTCAAGCTGAGAAATACAGATCTGGATCCAGAGGAAAGACATTATACAGCAAAAACTAACTACACTTTGGGATGCAGGGCTTTTCTCACTCAGGTTTGGCAGTGAGACCTGAGACTTCATTTGAATGAGGCTCTCACTATCCTGCCCTTCAGAGGCTGAGGTGGGCGCCAGTTATCAACCAGTGGGTTCACAGGTTCATTCTCACCATTCTTGGAAAGGCTACGGAACTTTGCCATCTGCAAGGAAGAAAAAATAAAGTGTCCATGTGAATTCACCTAGAAGTAGTGTGGACCTTGATGTCTAGAACAAACCCTGAGACAGAAAAGGAATTTTCTTATATCATGACAAGCCTACTGGTAGAAATTACTGGTAGATATCATGGCAGCCCAACATGAACACTGTTTCTGTGGATGTTTACACTCTTCATCCACAGAACAGTGCATCATCTGACCCTTGCTTGGACTTCCTTTTGTTTTTTCCCTGACCCACACTCACAAAGTGGAAAAAGAGTAGTGGCCTCCTGTGACCGTGCTGGAGCTGGACTGCAGTCAAATCACTTGTGAAAATGGGGCTATCCATGAAGGAGGAGGCACATCCAAATCTATGCAAGGTAGGCTGACAGAAAAAGCTGGTCTGCAGAATTTTGTAGTTTCTTCTGTAAGGCAGAGAAATATGTGCCAACTGGATCAAGTTTGATCACGAATTCAGCACTTAGCCGTTGTTCTCCCAATTAATTTAAATTCAGTGTTGCTTTGCTAATTGCTACCCTATCATCAGAATGCAAAACAAATCTGTTCTGCAAACAGCCCAGTCAGTAAAAAGGCTGTACCCCGATTTGCGTGACTGAAGCAGAAAATGGTATAAAAACCCAAAAGTTTTAACGCAAGAATTAAAGGTTACCTTATCCAGAATGGCTTTCTATTCTTTTTTTTTCCTGTGTAAATGCACATTTGAGCTGTAAGAATATAATTAGTACATCGATTCGGATTAAGAGTCAGGTTTGCAGATTCTCACTAGTTCGATCCTTCTCACTGTCAGCTTTTAGGAAGTTGAGAGCTGGAGCAGTAATTTCCTAAACCAGCTAAATGTCAGTCTCACTAGCCCCTTAATGCTGAAACACAGAGAATGAACCGAGGCCACTATGATGGCTGAATTTTGTGGCTTGGGAGCACTTCTGCTTATGCAGGTTTTCAGGATCCCAAGAAAGCTCCTGATGAAGCTATTTCAGGAAGTTCCCAGGAACAGAGCTTGATTCCCATGGTCAGTGTTACAGTCCATTTCAACAGTTCATTCTGCAGAAAAATTCTCAGTCCTCAGCTAAAGCTTTCCCCATCAGAAATGCAAGGTAACACAGGGCTGGCAGATCATCACACTGAGACACTGCTGAGAACCAACCAAAGAGTAGCAGGACTAGCTGGAGTTTACCTGGTCTGAGCTGACTTCAATTGGCTCCCTCAAGAGAATCCAAGTGATGCACTCCTCACAGGGGGGGGTGGTGAATGAACCATGGTAGGTCCAGTAGTCCCGAGATTTGGGGAAAAGAATTGAAGGATCAAAGTGCTGAAAAGGAGCCTCTTTCCCCTTAGAGAAACAAAACATATTTCTCTGCAGTAACTCTAGGGTTATGCATCTCAAACGACATCATCACCCATGTTATTACAAAGGAAGCAATTAAATATTAAGATTCACGCATGAAATCAATCTCCTTTTTTTCCTGCCAAGCATTTGTCCTGCAATTAATAATAACTGACATTTTGTTTCTGTTAATAAATTAAAGGAAATTACAAACTGACTTTTGTGGGACCAAAGTAAATTAATTGTCAATTCTTTTAATGAAAATTTTGTCTTATTTTGCATCACCTGGGCTGTGGCACTGCAGGTACTGGTACCCTTTTTATGCAATAGAACAGTGGCCAGGCATTTATCCCAGATTCATTATAGTCTTCTCCTCTAGCTGAAGGTATTTAAATGTGCAGCTCTCTCCTCTCAAAATTATGCTCTTATTACACTGCCATGGTGACACTCTCAATCTTTTTGTGGGCACTGTTACACTTCATGTAAAAAACTAATTAAAATATTTCTGGAATACTGGATTCTGAATGTCTTACAACTAAAAGTGATTATCATCAGAAGAGGGAGAACAGCAAACAGCAGACAGCACTTCCTGAGAAGTTTTCCTTTTCCAGTGAATAGGATACTCAACAGAATATCTCCACAGGACTCTGATGAGACTTCCTTGTCCCCTCAGGGCAACAAGAAATACAAGAAATAAAGAAGAAAGTTCAGTTCTCTGCTGGTAGTTAGGATGCCATTCTGGAAAGGAAAATGTACTGATTCGAATTCCTTTTGCTATCATGGAGAATCTTCTCTAGATGGGAACAGAGTATTACGCTACCAAGTGCAACGCGAGGAGCTGAAAACTTTCCTACGCATCCTTGCACAAAATATAGATAGAAAGAACAATATCAAGACTCCAAATATATCTTCCTGACAAAATTATTCTGTCAGCTCAGTATGAGTTTGCAAATAACTTCACAAAGTTGTGCTTTCTCAGGACTACAGTACGGTGTCCAAGAAACTCCTCTGCCTGTAATGCATCATAGTAATTGAAACTGCACGTGTGATAAATACACCATTAAATACCACCCATTAACCTCTCCTGAAAAATAAGTCATCTTGATAAAATGTGGCTGTTGACAGGAAAGAAAATAAGTATAAGAGATAAATAAGTATAAGAGATAAATTTTAAGTAAAAACTGGTATGTTAAATAACAAGGGATACACTATCACAATTCTATGCAAAGGACCCCCTTTTTACAGTTGCATCTCTGCACAAGGTATGAACTTTGGTCCTTAGACCATTAATTAAACTGGAAAATAGCTTAGAACAGTCTTGCAATGCTATTTGTGCTAGTATCATAGAGAGCCAGAACCTAGAGCTGGTGCAGAAACCGTACTGTGTAATCCCTTTTGTAAATTAATTCAGTTCCATCTTAAAGCTAATAAAGGTTTTAATCACCCTGACACTGACTGGAAGCTTTCTCCATCATTCCTACTAATTTCTTCTCATTTCAAGCCCACTACATTCCTGACTCAATAATATGCATTTGTTTTGGCCACTGCTGTCCTCAAACTCACAAAAACTTTTAATTTCTTCTTGATATTTGCACACCATCATATTTTTACAGAGCAGTACCAATAAGAATATCAACTGTGTATGCAAGGATTGACACAAAACCCTCTACAACAAGAATAGTGACAGAAGTGAGGAGTTATGTGTTTACTTCAGTAAAACAAAGTGTTCTGCTCCACAGACCAATGCATCACCTCTGGTGCTACTGTTACATATCAGAATAATGCCAAAAAGAGTGAATCTGGACTCCTGATTTCTGCTTCTGCTGCTTTTCAGCTACTTTGTATCACAAAAATTGGTTTGATACCTTGGTCTTAATGTTATCAATTTCTTCAAGAATTCTCTTAATTTCTGGTTTGGGAGTTTTTCCAACCTGGAACACAAAGCACAGGTACTGTATTTTATCATCATATTCCACGGTATTTGAAAGAAATTCAGTCCATCCCATCTGTAAAGGTAGGCAGAGATACTCTCAGAGCATCCAGTACAAAATTACATCTGTTAAAAAAAACATCAGAAATGGCAACTAAAAAAAGACTCTCCAAGACATCTCCCTCCCACTGTCTGAGGAGTGTCATCTGTGCCCTCCAGGGCCTAGCCCTTGGTTTCTGCTTTGAAAGCAACCCACTGCCACTGTGAGATGTATGAGCACTCAACAAAGCATTGATAGTCTTAAAAGGTGGAATTCTTGCAAGCACTTATGCACTCAGATCAGACTCGATGTAAAACTTATGATGATATTTATATCATGACCTCCTCATGCTATGGGGTCACTTGATTCCTTCTGTTCATGATGTTTAGCACCGGCAAAAGCTTTGCCATGGCTCTGAGTTCCAGAAGAGTAAAAGACAGTATGTATAAGGCATGATCTTATTGCCATGTCTTGTTCCTAAATAGATTCATTTCAATTCTTCAGGAGATAATTCAATCTCTATTTTAGCAATAGCCAAAAACCCAGTCATGGAGCAGCACAAACTCAGAACAAAACAATTCCTATGCTGAAGAGCAAGAAGGTGGCCAGAGAAGATAGAGTGATACCACTTGCTTTTCTAGACCTTTTAGCTGACCTTAGCCCAGTTAATAGAAACATAATGTTATACATTGTAAGTTGTATTATACAAGATAAATCTTTAGCCTAAAATAGACCAGAAGAAATGACAGAGGAAGAATAATTGCAGGACACAGTCATAGAGGAAAATCTGGACAGGTGCCGACCTTCAGTTGAACCACAAGAAAATAAGTCAGGCTGTCTCACAGTATAACAACTAAAATTGGATCTAGCCTGTCCAGGGACACTGTGCCAAAATTAATTACATCCACTTGCTACTGCTTGTATGATTGCAGCTGACTAGGAATAAAACAATAAAAGATGAGCTGTGATGCTGTGTTCAAGATGAAATGCCCACCTGCATGTAAACTGACAGCCACATAGCTGAAGCTTGCATCATTTATCACTCTTAGATTGCCTGTTAGTGTTTCTCAGTGTCCTAGACCAGATGCAGTTTTAATACTAGGATTGCTTTCTTTCTGTTAAGTTTCAAAAAAAAAAACCTCAGTTGGGAAAAATGGTTACAGTATTATTTTGTTATGAAGCTGCTGTATTTTAAGGTTAAAATTTCAGTGAATAACTTTCACCTCAATTCTTACTTTTTGGAGCAGGGTCAGTAAACTTTTGATTCCCAGATTATGGAAGGAAATCAGTCAACATAACCTTGCTGACAGGCAGATACAATAGCTGCTAGCAGACAAAGGGCAGGAGGAAACACTCTTCCTATGCAGACTGCCCTCCTTACCCAGTACACACCACAGCAAATTGCTGGTCTGCTACAGGGACAGAGTTAGCAAATGTCCCAGCTGTGTGTCTCTTGTTCAGTACCACCCATGATATGTGCCACTGGTGTCACAGATGGTGTCACAAGTCAGCTCTGAACAGGTTACTGCATGGTATCTGGAGGGCCCAAGGACATATGTCTGTTCATCACTTTGAATGTTTTCCTGTTAAATGATACAGTGCAGGGAAAAACTATGGAAACTTTCTTTCCCTGGCACTAGAGAAGGATCAAAAATACAGAAAATTATAAAGACTGAATATTTGCACTTACTTTCAGAAAAATGCCCACGACAGCCACACCATCAGGTTGTTTCAAAGCTCCAGCAAAATTACCGTGTTTTGGATTCCAGTGCACCATATGTAACTAAAATTCAATGAAACCTCAGTTACAAAAGCAAGAGGCTGCCAACAGCACAATCTTACAAGCTTTTACATTAATTTAAGAAAAGTTTCCAGTACACAGTAAGTAAGAGAATGGCCATGAAAAAGAAAACTATAAATCAGTATTTCCTATTCCTTTCCCCATGCTTCCATATGCTCACACTTTCTATAGAGCATCACTTGGCATTTAACCAAAGCATGAAAGAAAGAAAATGGAAAAAAGGAAAATTAATCAGACAAGTTAACTATAAATATCTTAACACAAGCATGTGGCATGCACGCATGCAGTGCATAAAACACCTGCTGACATGCACCTCATCTCAAGTAGGTTTTTAGATCTTCATGTGATGCAGAGAACAGTTCAAGGATTTACACTGAGTTGTATGTAGTGTGTAAGTTATTGCTTCTTATCTCTTACTACTCTCAGCACACTGTACTAGACAGAAGTGGAGATAGTAACCTGACATTTCTTTCTCATTTCTACTTTCTACAATGCTGTATTTTCAAAATGTATTTCAAGTTCTAACATCTCCTTCAGAAAATCCCTGGCTCCTGCATATAGCTATAAATACTGCAACCAACAGTGTGGAATCTCAAAAGAAGTAGTGTCTGAAACATAGTGCCACAAGAAAAAAAAAAATAAAGGAAAAAAAAAGAAGTCTGGTGCATATTTTTGAATGAAAATTTGTAATTTGGGGGGTTTTAAGAACAGTAACAATTCTTTAAAATCACAACAAAAATAATTTGCTCTGAATATGCATTAATATATTGCTCTCTGCTTCTTTTCTCTTGAGGATATCAGTGCTAAGGATAAAGGTGGAGCAGCCATATATCTTTGATTGCATTCTAGCAAAATTTCCTACATTCCAGGCTTTCTCCTGTCACTAAACATCTGACTACTGCAAACAAAAGCAAAGTAAAAAGTCTGTGCTTGAACTGAGCAAGAAGTAGCTTGAAGAAGCAGAATTTGTGTGTTTAGTCAGCCACAGAAAGTAAATCACTAACACTAGACTTTTTGTGGGAGTAGGCACATATTTTGAGCCTATTCTCAAATAAGATGGAGGAAGAAGGTAACATTTGCTAGTAATTCACTAGCATCAGCAGTGAATTCACTCACATTTATTACCTGAAGAAGTCTTCAGGGCCTAGAGCAACCCTTAATTTTGTGCAAATATGGACAACAACAGTGCAGTAGTTTAGATTCCCCAAAATAAACACAGAGATTTTAAAGCATAGGTGTTCTGAACCTAGAAGATACTCTTTACCACTCTGAAACAGTTTTAAGGTGGATCTAATTTTGCATGTCAGTTCATCAAATGTTCTTTTAGTGTGTTCTCCTATTCACTAGTAATGCTTTCTGAAACTAACAGCAAATTCAAGCTATGCCAGAAATGGCTAAAAGTGAAAAAAACATCAGCAGAAAATGAATCTTGCTATTTGGAAATAACAGATCACTTTGTCTCAATCTTTTTAAAAAGCATTCTAAAATACCAGCAAAACTCTTGCTTGAAGAAGCAAATTCCATGTTAGTATATACTTGCAAAGATATATTTGTTGGCAGACACATCTTATTTCACTTCACGCTGACAAATATTCACAAGTTTCATAGACAGATTTTAGAGGGAAAAAAAAGAAAAACATAGATAAATCCAAAAAGGGAGTATGTTTAATCTGTTCAGATGCACAGCCAGTCAAAATCCAGTTAGTACTGCATATTACTATTAAAAATGGGTCCTACCTCTGCTGCATATTTCACCCCATCTATAACATGCTCAGAGCCATGGTCATCGGATGAACCCCAATGCAAGTGAAGCTGACGCAGCCTGTAGGCTCCTGTGAGCGGCCCACCTCTCAGCACTGCAATTGATAATCTGCATCAACAGCAGCCTGCAGAATGCTGACATGCACGTCTGCTGAAAAAGGAGCCTGCACTTCCAAAACGTGGAGTATCTCTTGGAAATCCAGATGATTACAGTGGGGGTGCAACACTCACCAGTCTACAAGCTTGGGGCTGAATTCTGTTATCACTCAGGAATAGTTCTGTTTGATGTGAAAACTGTGGAAGCTGCTGTGAGTCAAGCACAGAAACAAACCCCAGAAACCCAACAAGCTCCTTTTCTCTTGGCAAGGGGACACACTATGAGAAGCAAGGTGTTCACAGCTGAAGAAAATGGTATATTGTGAAATAGTTGAGGATAGGAGTGTGAAATGAACCCAAAGATGCTGTGAAGATACCTGTAGTCCATGAGTGGTGTACCTTTTACAGTTTAGACACCTGAACAGTGGTAACAGGATAGTTTGCTGCTTCTAAAGAAAAAAAGAATCTTTCTTGAAAGTGAGGGAAAAGAGTGAAGGTCAAATGAGTTAGGAAAGTGTTCTTAAGCAAGCAAAAGCTATAGCCCTCATTTAACATCACCACCAATTAAACAAATTAAGAAGCTATTATTTCTGATATTCACTAAATAATGCTGACTGTGCATCTGTCTGACAGTTTACATCAATCCTGACTTTCAAAACATCACACCTGCTCTTTCAGTTTGGGGATTCTTTTGAACAGGGCCTGCTTAGAGGATAAGCTCTCCAACACATTTTTCCTTGGTTACCTAAGGCAGGAATGAGACGTGTTTCCTTACACAGAAAGCTGATAATGCAGTTCACAACTGCAGTGCCAGAAGACCTTGTTCAAATAGCATTCAAGTTTGAACTTCTACCAATAGCTTTGAAGTTCAAAGTTAACATTGAAATAATATTTAAATCCTCTTGTGCCCCATGGTCTCAAATTAATTCTTGATACCATACGTGTGGGAATACACAGAGCAAGAGGTTTAACTTTGCAGTTTCTGTTTTTAGGCGGTAGGTGCCACAGTCATTGAGGGAGCAGAAATAAAGCACTGTGTTGAGTTTTAGGTATGCAGTTCCTCTTAGTTTTTGAGTCTGTTCATACATAAATTATCATAACTAAATCAATACAGTAATAAGTAAGCCTTCTGTAGAAGCCTTTAACGAAAATTATAAGTTACATAATAATAGTGCTATTATTGCTGTTGGTGTTTCACTTTTCAGTGTAGAAAAAGTAAAGCATAGACTCTAAGGCCCAAATCCTTACAAATATTTCCTTGCCATTTTACACTGGCATCAATGGGAGGCAGGAACTTTCAGGAGCTGAATTTGTGTGATCTACCTACATTTACAAGCTAAATCAGTATCAGAGTTGAAAACTGCTAAAACAGTTGTTTCTTACAAGTGGCCCTTTCCAGAGCTCAAATACTGTGAAGCTTTTGGAAACAGCACTTCAAAATGGTATGCAGAAAAATAAATCTTTTCAACATTCAAAATTTTCCCTTGTGATTACAAAAAAACCCCACCAACAACAACAACAAAAGAAATAACAAACAAAAAAGGGCCATCTTCAAGCTACATTTCTTTTTCCCAGCAAAACCTGGATCTGTGACTACTACTTATCCTCGGCTGCTGCTACCACAAAAGCCCACAAGTGAAGGTCATGTTTATGAAATGCCTTCTCGTGTGATTTTTCAGAGCTGTCAAGCATTGTATTTGATTCCCATCAGACACATCCCTGTAAAAGGCTTGAGCCCTAAACTACTGGCCACTAGTCTGCAGAAAGTTAGTAACAGCAACAGGGAGTGAATGTACACACTGGGTGTCCAGAGGAACAACAGAGATGACGGGGAAGGAGAGAATGAGGAGGGAATGGAGGGGAGTTGATTCAGAGAGGGGCTGCACCAAGGGCTGCGCTCTGCTTGGCCAAATCAGGGTCTTTCTCCAATACAATTCCCTGGGCCACCTCTGTCTAAACATTTCAGCCCTTAGGAAGCTTCAAAGACAGCAGAATTGCCATGTGAAGAGGTTCATAACAAATTTACTTCACATGCTTTCAGTCATGGCATTGATTTTATGCAATGCTTGTGGAAGAGCATTCCATGTTATAAGAAAACTGCAATTCATGGTTTGTCTGAGGCCACTGTGCAGAAACTGCAATAATAAATACTAGAGCACCACACAACTGCACAACAAGGAGATAGCCCCTGTCCTAAATAGCCTCAATTCCATCTGCAAGGTGGGGAACAATAACAGGTAGCTGCAGTGGTAAATAAAGGAGTCCAAGGAAACAAGGAGCTCAGGATAAACAAGAGAGATAGTGATCTTTCAGTGCACTGAACATATATTTCATTAATATATAGTTTACTAAGAACAAAAATTCCAATACAAATGCCACCAGAGCAGATGCAGAAAAATACAATTGAAAGTATCTCTGGTTTCCATTAATTAGATTGTTTTCCTTCTTGATAAAGGACTGATCAATATTGTGTGCTCTTGAGATTATATGGTATTGTGAATTTATTATTCATTTTTGAATAGTAAATTGTTGTTGCTGTCTGCATTCAGAGCTACACACTGATAGGGCTCTGGAATCAAGCTTTGAACAATTTACTTTAGAGATTACAGACTGCTCTCTCTCAAATAACAAAGTCCTTCATGGATTTCCAGAAGCTATGAAATGCTGTTTTCAGAAATACTATTTTCATAGCTTTATCAAGTTGTGGAGGCTCTTAACACTTGCCTTACAAACAGAGGAAATCAAGCTCACTGTCATTGAAAACACATGAATTTTGTGTTTGCAAAGTGCATCAGAGTGCACACTGATAACAACCCCCCAAAGGTCAAGCCACAAACCAACCTGATCGATCAAAAGTGTCATCGAAGACGACTCTGCAGGTGCGCCCGTTGTTCAGGATGGTTTTCGCTGCCCCAGGATCATAGCTGGCGTGCCAAGTGGCGAGAGAAGCATCGTGATGCACATCTTTGCTGTTGATCTCAACGGGTGACTGCTTGTCCCCCTTGGCCATGGGGTAGTTTTCATGCCAGCGCTCGGGCCCTGGTGGGGAAAGGCACAGAAGTGTCACCCGGCCTCCGCCCCGGCCCGCCCCCCGGACCCCCGCCCACGCCCACCGTTGCCGCTGCGGACGCCCCCCCGGGCCGGGGGGCCTCATCCTAACCGAGAAACACCCTCCCAGCCCCAGCTCTGCGGGG
>JANHFX010018794.1:8480-19765 GCA_027560015.1 Chloroceryle amazona | reverse complement strand
GAGAAGAGAAGAGAAGAGAAGAGAAGAGAAGAGAAGAGAAGAGAAGAGAAGAGAAGAGAAGAGAAGAGAAGAGAAATGAAGAGAAAGAAGAGAAGAGAAGAGAAAGAAGAGGAGAGGAGTTAGTTAATGGTTGGACCTGATAATCTTAAAGGTCTTTTCCAACCCAAATGATTCTATGATTCTAGGAGAAGAGAGAAGAGAGAAGAGGAAGGAGAAGAAGGAAAAAGAAGAAAGGGAGAAAGGAGGGAAAGAAGGAAAGATGAAGGAAAGTCTGAAGCACATCTCAATGTATTGGCTGCCTCTGTAGAGGGAACTCTGGGGAGCCCCTGGGAGAAAATCCCATCCAGGAGTGCTTTGGTTAGGAAAGCTCCTCACAGCCCACACTAGGAGGAAAGACATGCACTCTGACTGCCTCTGCCTTAGCCTGATCCTTGCCCCCCTACTTAGTCCCCTGCAAACCTGGGGAACAGCAGTGTCCTGCAGCACCCCAAGCCCTGGCTGTGGTGTGGGGGGCAGCTCCCCATGTGGCTAATGCCAGAGGCTTCATCCTGAGGCCTCTTTAGGCATCTAAAAGTCAGGGAATCTCCACTGCTTATCTGCCCCGAGCAACAGCACGCACCACTAAATGGGAATGTGAATCACAAAAACATAGACTCGTTTGGGTTGGAAGGGACCTTTCAACTCATCTAGTCTGGCCCCCCTGCAGGGAGCAGGGACCTCTGCAACTAGAGCAGGTTGCTCAGAGCCCCAGCCAACCTCACCTGGAAAGTTTCCAGGGATGGGGCAACAACCACCTCTCTGGGCAACCTGGGCCAGGGTCTCAAGAGCCATCCTCAGTTTAAAACGTTTCTTCCTCTGTCTAGTATATCTCCCTCTTTAGTTTCAAACCATCTCCCCTTGTCTTATCACAACAGGCCCTGCTCAAAAATCTGTGCCCACCTTTCTGACATATCCCTTTAAGCACTGAAAGGCCACACGAATGTCTCCCTGGGAGCCTTCTCTTCTCCAGGCTGAACAACTCCAACTCTCTCAGCCTGGCCTCATAGCAGAGGGGTTCCAGCCCTCTGCCTGTTTTTGTGACCTCCTCTGGCCCTGCTCCAACAACACAGTTCTCCAGGCAAAGCCCCTCAGACAGTGGCATGTTTTTCCAAAGCAGAAAAATCGCAACCAGCTTTAAAACAATCTCCATCCCTTGAGCTCCTGTGCAGAGCAAGAGCCTCCCCCAAACGCAGTATGTATGACAAGGGCTCCAGTATGAAATGATGCACATCCCTGCCACAGCCCCTGGATTGCATCCTGATCCCTTATCAGCTCCAAGGCCTAATTCAACACTCACGCAGAGGAAGTCAAGAATAATTCTAGAAAAGCCACAATCAAGTGAGCGCTCAGGCCAGCAAAGTCTATTGTTCCTTTGTCTCTCACTATATTATCTCTGTCCCCTGGGAGCTACATTATTGCCTGCAATATATAATGTGATTTGCTTGTTTTCCATGTCTGCTTCGTTTTTCTTAAGCACAAACACAGCCATGTGCACCCCCTGCAATGCGTGCGTTCTTCCCATGGAAGAGGAGGAGAAGTGCGGGACAGGAGCTGGGATGGGAACTGGAGCAGGAGAGAGGGGAGAGGTGAAGAAGCTGCAGGCAACATGAGATGGGACAAAACATTGCCTAGAAATTGGAAGGACACAGAAAACCGTTGTATTGCAGTTATTTTGAAAAAAAAAAAAGGAGTTCCTCCATCCTCTTTCTCTCTGGAGGAGAAATCCCACCAGATCTTAGAGACTGATAATCAGGACCTAGTGAGTGCAGGAACTAAAGCAGCTGAAGATAGAGGTAGGAAAGTAATGCTGGAAACAGGCAGTGGATGCAGGAGGCTGAGACACACCTGGGCCACTCTTGGGAGTTCTGGACATGCCTGTGTCCCTGCAGGTCAATGGCTTGACTGCCAGTGTTCATTGGGAGCGAGCAGATGGGCTTTCTCCTTACTCTGCAGAGGTTTTGGAGAATATTGCAAAGTGCTGAGATGCTTCATGTATGATGTGTGCATATGCACGTGCGAGTGTACGCATCAGTGGAGAGCTTTGTGAAAGAGCCAGACACCTCAACAGACCACCACCTCCTTTTGAGAACAGAGGTTGTTTCTTAAATTATGCTGAGAAGTGACTTCTTTATATATCACTACACATTTCCCTCTGCTGCAAGGCCAAAAAATCCTCTATCTGTATTAAAAAAACAGAGAGCCTGACCTCAGGCTATGATCTAAAATCTACAGAGTCACACAAGCTTACCCTCGCAGTCATTCTTCATCCTTCCCGTGCCAATTCTTTGTCCTTTTGCTAAATGAAACTTTAATGGCTGGGAAAGGGCTCCCTACTTTCATTCCTGGAGCAAAGCGGTCAAGTGCAAAGAGGGCAAATGGCTCCAGAAAAATAGAAAGCTTAAAAAGATTCCCCCTGGACTAATTTGCAAGTTCTGGGCATGGCGGGGCTAGTGACAAAAAATCCACAACAAGCAATTGCACCCCAGCCTCCTCCAGCCCCACACTCTCTTTAAGGGATTTTAGCCCCAGCTCACAAGGTCGCGCACCAAGAGCTCTTTTCTGTGCTCAGCTATTCCACCTCCTCCCGGGGAACTCGTCGCTGTCTAACCCTGTGTCAGACAGAGCCATCTGACATATTTCAAGAAGTTTTAGTTGATAGCAGATCTAAATTCCGTGAGTAAATTGTGCAGCCTCTAGCTCAGGTCTGGCTGGTCCATAGGTTTGTCCCACACTCACCTTGCTGTCGCTGAACAGGGGAAGTGGGGGGGACGTGGAGGCTCTTGCTTGGGCATTACTGTGACACCAACATTTCTAAGAGTGAATCAGCTCATTAATATAACAAAAACCCACAAAAATAAAACAAACAAACAAAACCACAAACACACCAAGCCAAAAAACATACACAAACAAACGAAACCACACACCCCACCCCCCTGCAAAAAAAGACAGAAAAGTGCTCTCCAGAATATGAATGGATGGAAGAAAAAAAAAACAATTAAGAGACCTTAACTTCATGAGTTGACTTGAGTCATTTGGAGCCAGGCCAATAAAACTTCATCTTCCTCATTCAGCACTGAACTGGCATGGGCTGGGGGTTACAGATTTCCTCCTGATGATGACCTCTCCTTTTCCAAGGCTGCCCTGCTTGGCAAGGCCAACCATCAACCCCCCTTCATTTCCCAGCATTCACAAGGAGATGAAAGCCCCGCCTGAGCCTGCTCCCTCTTTCATTGTGCTTCCCTGGGAAAATGTAAGAAAATGCAGGAAAAACTGGTGAAGCCCACGCTGATACCTTTAACAGCAGCAGAGATTTCAACTCCATACTGACACCAGGGCCCACCACACCTGCCGGGCCCCACCCCATGGTCAGGACGTGGGGTCTCACATTGCAGGGGCAGTGGTACCACTGGGACCCTAGGTATGGTGTGATCTTCCCAATCCAATATGGAGAACAACACAGGGAGCTTTGAAAAGTGACTGTGTGTCTTGGGAACCCAGGTCTCCCCGAGAAGCAGCGAGATGTCTCTTAAATAACTTTAGAAAGCCCAGACAGGACCCCTACTGATGAAGATTTTGAAGAGTGATCAAAGAAGCTCTTGGAGATAGCAAGGAGGATTAATGCTTTTGCAAAAGCAAAGTGAAAGCTTCTTAGTTGTTCCAGTGGGCCTTTTCTCAAAAGAGCCCAAGGGAGTTAGGCACTTAAACCTCACTTGGATCCTTTCTTTAGTTTGCAAATCCTGTGCTGGAGCATTGCAGAAGTGTGACCTCTGAAGCATTACTTCCTGAGTGTGTCTGCTTGAGTGAAAACCTGAATTGATTCTGGCTGCGTGGTGGTCTCCTGCAGCTGCTCCTCCGTATCGGAGGGAGCGAGATTGCTGGTGGAAACAGTTGAGGGTACAATGTATTTACAGAAGTAAATAAGGGACCAACAACACAGGGAAACCATGACAGCTGTGTGTTCAAGGGAAACCGCTGAGAGCAGCTATGGGTCTGTGAGAGCAATCCCCAGCTGCTCCAGCAAGCAGCGGCGCGAGTCCTCTCCAGCGGCTTTCACCAGAATCTCTAAGAAAGCTGCAGGAATCACTTATTTTGTGAATTTGGTTATTCTTCACTGTTCATGTTTCCCTGTAATTTTCTTCCCCATCATCAGCCTTTTACGGTTAAAAAACATAGAAAGAAGACCCCAGGGGGCTTTCTTCTCCAGATGGTTGCATGTTCATGGTGTCTTAATCATTCCCACCACCACTGCTAATGCTATCGTGGAGGGTTACAGCTCTGGGAAAGCAACACGAGGAAGCTGGAAAAAAGGCACAAACAATAAACAAAGAACCTGTTCTCATGCAAATGTTCGCACACAGAAATCACACACAGAATTGTCACGGTTGGAGAAGATCTCTAAGATCACCGTGTCCAACCCTCAACAAAAATATATAAATAAACCCCACAAAACCCCCACCTCACCAACCCACTAGAGCATGACCAGACGTGCCTCATCTACATGTTTTTTGAATACCTCCAGGGATGGTGACTCTACCACCTCCCTGGGCAGCCTGCTCCAGAGCCTGTCTACTCTTTTAGCAAAGAAATTCTTCCTAATAGATAATATATATTCTGCACGACAATAATAATAATAACAACAATAATAAAAAAAGAGAAAAGGGCAGATGAGAAATGCACACCATGGTCCAGCTGCAGTGAATGCTTCCCAAAGCTGTCCCACAGGGTCTCCTGGCTTTCATCTCCCCCATCACTGCAAACTGGACGGGGAGCCCCATCCGCTGAGCCCTCGGCACAATGCAAACGGGTTTGGTATTGTTGGGAAACATGGCACACATGTGATGTGCTATTGTCCCTAATTTGATTAATGAAGCGATCACGCTAACGGGGCACTCCACACACCCCCCCCAGCACCTTGTTACTAACCCCCACCAGGAACTTCCCATCAGAGCATTAATTCGCCAGTACTTGCCTTTTCCCAACCATGTCAGGTAATTGTTTATGAAAAGATGAATGTATACAATAATACTGGGTGAAGGGAGCTGATGTATGTGGTGTTAATGAATGAAATAATCAGTTTGGTAATAACTGGCATGTGTATTTGTCAAAAGGGAACCAGCAGGACATTAGCATTCTGCAGCCACCGAACCTTTATCTCTTGGGCTTGTGTTTGACAACCACCCCCAGATAGTCCATGAATAAAATACAGAGTAGTACCCAGACATAATTAAACTGCCAATGTGGATGTACCTAAATGAACTTGATATCTTAATGACACTAGATAGCATGTGAATAATGAAGGCGGCATGAAAGGGATGTGCATAATGAACACAGACATCCCGGCTGTCGCTGAGGAGCTGCCCGTAGGGACCGTCCTCGCCATCCACGGTTCCCGGACCTCCTCGTTAGCACACAGGGCATGGCCTGTGCTCACACGCTGTGCCAAGGGGACCCATGCCATGGCTTAGTCATGCTGGCATCAAATGCTGCCTCTGGGGGGGCAAGAACTGGTGTCCTACAGTGCTGGCCAGGATGTGATCATGGAGGACGGGGCTTTCAGACCTGTCTGCTGGCACATCTCGCTTGCCCTCCTCCAGAAATCTCTCCTTTGCCCCATCTCTCTGCACAAAATCCTCACCGTTCCTGCTGCATCTGCTCCTCCGACCTCTGGCATGTTGTTGTGCAGCGTAGATGAGATTTTAGGCGCACTTACTGTGATTAAATTACCAGATATGTTCCTTTTTTCTGTGGGTTTTTTTGGTTTGTTTTTTTCAGCATGGAGATTGCTCTCAGGGAAGAAGCCATTCCTCAGGGATGGGCTGCTCAGCAGCCTGGCCACTGGATGGATAACACGTCCCAGAATAAGTCAGCAACACATGCAGAGCCACAACACCTCCTCATCCCCATCATCCACAGATGTGAAGCCAGATGTGTTCTCTCCCAACACCCATGGGTACAGTCTTCCCTCTGAAGGATGGTAGGCACCCCAAGAGGCATCCCAGATGTCCCTACAAAGCTGGTTCAGCATTTTGTAGCCACTCATGGGCATTTCGTCCCCAAAGGCAGGTTTCTGTGTCCTCCTCGGGGGAGGCACTGTGCTGGTTCACACAGCACACCACTCGGAAGGTAATTGCCACTTATTGCTCTAATGGCTCCAATTTTAGCAGCAAATGAGTGATGTACAGTTAGAATCAGTCTTATTAAAGAAATAATAATGGGAAAATAGAGCGGGTGCTACAGGGAGGGAACACTCCCCTGTTACAGGGATACAGCCGTGCTGGCATTTGACAGCAGCAGAGTCCCTGCCTGCCGCTGCTAGAACTCCAGTACATTTGACTACAATAAGTTCAGCACGTAGGAAAGCAACCAGCTCAACATGGCTTGGCTTGCTCCTTCGTGACAGAATTGATGGGTGGCTCAGAAATTGCTGCAAAGCCAGCACAGGAAAGGAGACAAGGCAAAACCACTTAATGAATAAAAGTACAGTAAATCTGGGAGAAAACATTTTAAAAACCAGCAGATGATACAGCCAGGACCACCACAGGGAGAGCCACTGCGGAGAGCAACCCACTGGAGGGAGCACAGCAAGAGGTGACATGGGATTGAGTATTGAGATGGGTTAGAAAACATCGCTCTTGCCTGGGCCAGAAAAAGGGAGAAGGTGGCACTGGTGTGGTCCACCCTGCCCAGGGAGGTGACAGGAGGAACATGGGCACTTGCTCACCACCAACATGTCTTGAGCAATGACAGTCACTATAAGAATGAGGCAGCCAAAGAGCTCTGGGTCCCTACCAGGTCAAACCTTAAACGACTGCACTCTGCCAGCTTACCCCCACGCAATATTTGGCCCTGACTGTCAATTATTTAACCATTGCTTTCTTTCCCAGGAAAGACATCCCTGTGGTGCACCCTCATTAGATACTAATGGTGATTTCATTAGATTAAATAACTCTGATGATCCCCAGAGACCAACAGCACTTTAAACACAGAGCCCCAGTTAGAATTACTGTTATTTAACATTGATTAGATTACAAGGCAAATCCAATTTTTCTCCTAAACACATGATGGCTATGATTTGCCTAACAGGAGATGTTAAAGACAGCATTCCTGGAAATCAGGGCCAAGAGGGGGGACCATGCCTGAGTCAGCAATGTCAGGGTAACCCATGGGCTCACACCTGAAAGTCCTTCTCCAGAGAGAATGAACAGGGCTCAGGAGTCCCCCCTCATCCCTGCCCCTAAGCCAAGGGGTCAGGTGGACCCAATACCTGCCCTGTCAGCTTATCATTCCCTCCAGCAGGAATATAACCAGGAAGTAATTTGGCCTCTTTGACCCATGGCCCTGCTGTGGCTGAGGCTGTTAATCACTCCTTGAAGCTCCCTCTCAACTTTTTTCCCCAGTCCGTGGCTCCCGGCAAGGGACATGCCCCTTGGCTGCAGCTCTGCCCCAAGTGCCTGCAGGGAGAGGAGGCCAGGAGAGTGCACAGGTCTCTCCCTTCTCCTCTTCCCCAGGATCCCACTGGAGTCTGTTTCACAGGAACTAAGGGCTTGGAAAGATTGGTCACAGCAGGAGTGGGACCATTTCAGGGTCCTAAGTCTGGGGCTGATGTCAGTGCCCCCTCGCCAAGGACAAAGGAGGAACAGGATGGCTCTCAGTGTGCAGTACACTCCCCTGACAACCCCTTTCCTGGGGATGTTCTGCATTTAGTGCCTGGACAGAGCTTCCCCTGGAGCCCTTTGCTGATGCATCTTTGTGAAACCAAGGGATCAAACAGCTCCAAACACATACCCCACCTTGAGCCTGGAGATCCAGGGATGACAGGCAACCCCAGCACCCGCAGGCAGGCAACACCACAGTGCACTTAAAGACAGACTACAGTAGGAGCAGGCTCAGCTGCTGGTGCAAAATTCAGTGGCCTGAAAAATCTGTCTTTACATTGGGGATGTATAAGGAAAAAGGGAGGCTCCAGGAAGAGCTGCTTCCCAGTAGCCAAGGTGATCACAACAGTGACCATGAACAGAGGCCAGACCCACCAGGGTACACATCCTGGGCTTTCCAGTGGATATTTAGCAGAAACTCCCAGGGGTGGAGGGGAGAAGAAGGATGCATGCCCCAATCATGCTGAAATATCCAGTGAGCTCCAGTCCGGGTCTAGACTCTTCTGCCCCACTCCCTTCGATGTCCCAAGGAAGGTGGATGATGGTCAGGAAAGCCCCTGGAAGCAGCTGGGGCTGAGCATGGCTCTGTAGGTCACCCAGGCTTGGGCTCTATCATCTAAGTGTGGGCTTACATCAGCTTTTACAATGCTGCTGGATTTGGCCAATGAAGCAGAGTGCTGCTTTCAGGGCTTTAGTAAAATCCAGAGCCGCTCATAATTTTAAGCCAGGTTTACTCCAGAGGAAACACACCCAAATTCCTTCCTTGCCTCTGCGATAACCACCCTTGATGCCTTTCCCATCTACCTTCCCAGGACTATAATGTGACTGAGCCCAGGAAGCTTCCAAGCAAAAGTGTGGCTGGGGACATTGCTCTGGGGTGAAAGTTGAGAAAGCAGCCGAAGCAGGTGCTGGGGAGATGTTTATGTTGTGCAAAATTAAACCTAAACTTAAAACTTAACTTAAAAATCTAGTGCTGCAATAATGTATTTCTCACGTACCAAAGAACCCAGGGGAACTAGGAAACCAGAGGGTTTTCCTCTGGACTGGGAAGGCTGGTTGGTCCTGATGGATAAATCAAGCCCATGGCTTCTCCTCTTAGCTGCTGCAGGAAACAGCATGTGATTCTGGTACCCAGATCCAGTGGCTGCATAGACAAGCTGCTGCCCCACTGTGCAGCCCAGCAGAGGCAGGCAGTGATGGGAAAGCACCAATTTCTTCCTCCCACCTCCATTTTGGGGAATGCTGGAAGGGAGGGCAATAAACACTGGATTTTGCTGTCATAAAGCTCCTTGAATAGCCAGGCTGCAAGGATGGGTGCATCAAAACCAGGGACACATCCAGTCATCAGCTGCAACCTGGCAGTTTGCTGTCACTTGGCCAAACAACTCAAATGCAATCAGGAAGCAACATGCAGACAAAGCCTGCAGCCCTCAGAGGTGCAGTCCCCTTGCAAACCACAGCTACAGCTTGGCTCACCAATTCGACCACAACATGCCAGGGAGGCAGTGGATCCCCAGGATGTGACAGGGGCCCACGACCCCCTGCATGAGCAGGGCAGAGTTCAGTGTTTCCAAGTGCCAAATAAAGTGGCTCTGGCGCCTCGGTGGGCTTCACTGCCGGGGCTGACCCTGACCCGTGGCACTGGAACTGGTCAAACTCAATTAAACACCACACACTGCATCTGGGTCAGGCTGGGAAGTCCTTCCCCCCCATCTTGGCCCCTTTGGAGGATCCTAGGCTAACTGCTTGTGTGTCCTACTAAATACTTTCTCTCTGAGGCTCTTCCAGTGGATTTACTGCTGCTGGAAGGGTGGGTGGCAGAGCCAGGAGCAAGCAGGCAGAGCAGCATCACAGCTTCTTATGAAGGCAGCTCTGGAGTCCTGAGCCCAGCTCCTGTGATGGGCTGAGTGGGGATCACACCTCATGCATTTTAAAGTCGATGTGGTGCTATGACCTGACTCTCTGTGCATCCCCTGCACCTGCCTGTGGTCAGAGCAAATGCAACTCAGAGAGGACGATGCTAGAGAGGTAGATCCTGGTGCACACCAACTGCAGAAAAATCAAGTCCTAGCCCCCCTTAGGTGCACCTTCAACAATGACCTTCACATTTTCTTAGGAGCTCAGCAGCATAACCCCATTTCACAGATGGGGAAACTGAGGCACGGGACAAAACAGGGCCGTGCTCACCACCACCTAGGCACGCTGTGTGTCCCAAGCCTCCTCAGCTGCCTTAGACACAATACAAGAGACAGGTGTTACACATCACCTCCACGGTGGCAATGCCCACACCATCCCAAGGACCTCAAGCAGGTTTGCATGGGGCAGAGGAGAGGGGGCTCACACCCTCCATCCAGGCAGCAAAACCCTCCAGACAGGCAGAAATGAAGTGCTGGGGCAGCAGCTGAACCTTAAACCACTCCAGGAGTTTTCTAAGCAAACATCAGTCCCAGTGGGGCAGTAGCAGCTCAGCCCACAGGGCTGGGTTGCTGCATGGAGGGAGCAGCCTCAGGTATCTTAGGAGCACATAAGTCTGAAAGGATGCTTCAGGAAGTTCATCCATGATCACCCAGCTCTCACTAGCCTGCAGGGCATAAAATACATATATTTTTTATTTTGCATCTGGTATGAACTAACACAGTCACACACACACAGGCTCCCCACGGGGTGCAGGTGTTTGGCGGTCACTTGTACCAAAATTACCCAGATCATGGATGTAAAGTACAATGCTCCCCTCTTTGCTATCAACCACCAGCCAGAAAATTCATCCCCTCTCAGAAAGTGCATTTCTAAGCGAATAGTATCAATCATATTCCCCCCACCCCCATAACAGCTATGGGATGATGAACGTCCTTGGGTCACCTTAAGGTGCCCCCTGACCCATCAGCTAATTCCTATACCAGCAGCAGGAACAAAGCCCAGTGCCATTCCCACCAAGGCTCAGGGACTCCCTCAGCTGGGCTTAGCATCTGGCCCCTCCCTCATGCTTAACAGCTCCTGATGCATCTTTCTTTCCTAAGCACTTCTGGAGTCCTTTTAGAGTCTTCTAGTCAAAAAACCTCCCTTGGTAGGTAGTTCCATGATTCAATTTCATGCCATTTGAAAATGTCACTATTTCTGCTTCTTTCCAACCTGTTGTTGAGAGTAGTGATGGAGACATCAGGGAGATGGCTGCCGCCTTCTCAGCCAACCCATGACATCTCCCTCTCAGCAGCTTCTGGACCCAGGCTGTGGGGAGAGTCTTTAGCAGAGCTCAAGATCATCCTTCCTGAGAGGTTTTCACAGCCACTCAATAACACAGCACATCAGCACTGGGGAGGAGGAAACATAAGATGGACAGTGAGTACCCAAGGAGATAAAGATGAAACTAAACACGTGAACTTCCAGATGCAGCCAACCCTGAGAGAGCAGGGGAGCTGGAGAAACAATAGCTCCCAGCCAGAAGCAGGTGGGAAGAACTTTCCCAGTGCAAAGCTGTCGTGATTTAGGGTCAGGGCAGCCCCTAAGACCTAACAGCTGCTCTCTGTTAACCCCCCTCCCTCCCCAAAGGGGAAGAGAAAAGGAATAAGGGAGAGAGACTTAGTGATTAGAAAA
>JANHFX010018793.1:64708-78604 GCA_027560015.1 Chloroceryle amazona | reverse complement strand
AGCCTGGAACAGGCTGCCCAGAGAGGCTGTGGAGTCTCCTCCTCTAGAGACATTTTCAAGACCTGCCTGGATCTGTTTCTGTGTGGCCTGTCCTGGGTGTCCCCGAGTTGGCAGAGGGATTGGACTCTATGATCTCCAGAGGTCTTTTCCAACCCCTACCATTCTATGGTTCTATGGTTCTAATTTGTATAACCCGTTGAATTTTTTTCCTCCTTATTTGGTGTCATCACATTTTAATAACAGAACTAAACTTCTGCACGAAGGGGTCTGTTTCAGCTTCCGCATGGCCCTGTGGTACAGCTACAGAGAAAAAAGCACTCTGCCCACAGAGCAATGGATAAATATAGCAATCCTATGGGAAGCACAGACTGATAAAAGCTGTACAGCACTACCAGAAAAATAATTTCTCCTACTAATGTAATCACGTGCACTGGTTTTGCAGGGCAAGGTTTCGGTAGTGGAGCGACTAAACAGATGGTTTCTGTGAGAAGCTTCCAGAAGCTTCCCCTGTGTCTGAGAGCGCCAATGCCAGCCAGCTCCAAGGCAGACCCACTGCTGGCCAAGGCTAAACCCACCAGTGGGAGTGTCTCTAGGATAACATATTCAAGAATCCAAGAGGGAAAACTCTGTAGGTACACTACAGCACTTAATCCTGTAGCTTTTCTCAGTCACCTATTACCGAAGATTCTCTCCAAGGCCCTTATACTAGCTTTCTTTCAGAAAAAAAAAAAAAAATCTTTACTTTTCTGCAATCTAAGCTATTTCTCTTTGTGAATCTGAGAGCTTAGTGTATCCCGCATGCCATTTACCTTTTGAATCCAGGCAAGGAAGAAGCCTCTCCTACTATGAGCACCTCCAAGACCAGTCAGATGCACCTACTGGGTGCCAATTTGCGTACTTGCTGTTCAACCCTACCTCTTGTAAAAGAAAGCATTCACTCTCAGATTTCAAATAGACTTGACCAGAGTTGCTACAATTAAAAATGTCTCCACTCAAAAGCAGAGAGCACACTTGTTTCTATCGATAGAGTTTGCAGACAGAAGAACACATGATGTAACAGTTGATCTATACCAATTTATACCACCTAAAAAACCTGTTTCTGGATATTTAAAACACTAGACTACACTACATAAGGATAAGCTCTTAATAACCATTAAATGAACCAATTTGTGTTGAATAAATGATAACACTGATGATAAATTGTTTAAAATTAAATAAATGAAGCCATTTACTTACCATTGGCAGCCTGGATTGAAGCATCTGGAGATCATCATAACCATAAATCTGCTTAAAGACAGATAAAAATACAGCATCATTATAACACTTTTTTTCCGATGCTGACTAGTTTGGGGCTTTAAACAGAGTCTGAACTAGGCCCTGCCTATTTTAAAAGTGTACAGCTATACATTGCATTGTGCCATCACTGTATACTGTAGCATTTTAAGGCTAGCAGCACTAAGCTTAAAATGGCTTTTCACTCTGATGTTGTTTCTTGGTGACAGCCATCCTCTGAGGAGAGTTCATTGTCCCATCTTGAATACTGCTTTCACAATGCATCATTATCAACTTGGGAAAAATCTGTAGGGCATTCAGATTTGGGAATAAGAGCAACAGTCTTCTTTGTGGCAATCATTATTTCTGAGAATAGCAGGATTTAAGATTTGATGACTAGACCACAAAGCAACATATGGTAGTATTCCCTCCATTCAGGGTAATACAGAAAGATGATTAAAGTTTCTGATTCAAAACACAGATAACCAAAAATATGTTTATCCTGGTCACATATCAAAAAGCTATGGGCAGTCTTTCAAAGTACGATGGACACGATACATGGCACATATCAACCATTACTATAGGAGATCTATTCCAGTAACACAAACCTGAATGAGTCTAATGTTGCCCAAAGGGCCTAAACCCTGAAAACAACAGCAACTCACATTTAGCTTTAAGAGCAGCCAAACCAGGACTGTACCAGCAGTTTACTTTCAGTTTTACAATCAACAGTAAACTCCCACTGACTACATTTGAGATCCTCTTCTGCATTTGGAACAAGAATTCCAGGTGAAACACATGCCAACAGAAATGTCTTGGCATAGACAGCAGCAGATCTGGAGGGCCCACTTGCAGCAAGGCTTAAGCAATCAAGGACAGGAACAACTAAATTGCTTACTGGGTACGCAGGCAGAAGTCCTCCAGGTCCCACAATATACTGGTTATGCAACAAGGGTGGTACACCTTGGGGCAAGTTTGGAGGAGCTTTGCCTGTAGAATCAAAATACAGACACTTAAACAAGCCTTTAGGAAAGAAAAGGCTTCAGCATTGAGAGAAGATGGCTCACAAGCCCTGGCAGCTGCACTGCCATGGTGTGTCAAAAGCAGAAATCTGCACAATAATTTTGTGCTCTTTGATGACAATACTCAAAATATCCGGAGGATATTTGCCCTCAAGGAAGGGAAAGCACAGGCTACTTAAGAGTGAAAAAAGACCATCAGAGAACAGTTTGATTTTGCTACTTACTTTGTCCAAGAGGACAAAAACTTCTCCTTTCCTCAATCCTCTCCTGAAGACAAAATTTAGGCATTGTTCTTAGTCTAAGAAAATTTTATGCTCTGTCAACACATTCTCCCTTATTACCAGCAACAGACTGGAAAGTACCAAATGTTGCCAGTATACTTTTTGTGGGTGACTTACTGCAGCTGAGAATAGCAAAGAGAAGATAGAAACCATTTCAGTTGCCTCCATGAAGCAGTGCTAGGAAGCAAAAGAGCGAAAACACTCTGGCGAGTCATCAGACACTTCATTTACAAATCATGGGAATGAGAAATTTTCTGTAAGAAAGGCTGATCTAAATATTTAAATGATTCACTTTCCTCCATAGGATTTCCTTTTGGCAGTTCAGGTCGATTAGAAAAGCAAGGGAGAATTTAACATTGCTTCCACTGCTGTGCAAGAAGCCTTCACACCTTCTATCTCCGTGGATCCTTTTTCTGAAGTGCTACTTGCTGTGGAATGACCCACACAGCAGACAGTTTTTTCCTTTCTGTATATGTGACAGTAGAGATGTGACATATGATAATGAGGACACTGCAGTGTATTTTGATACTGCCAAGTGAATTCAAGTCACAGAGAAGACTGAAATTAAATCTCATGTGAACTCACAGCCAAGAGCTGATCACAACCTGTAATACAAACTGGGTGAATCTCCTAGTCCCAAATTTCCAAAGTCAGAACTGGTCTGGTATCTGTTTTAAAAAACTCTTTGAGGATAGAATGTGCTATATAAATGCCACATAACACCCTAACAAATATTTCAAATACACAAAACCAGGCATCTTTATTTTATAAGCCAGCTAATAAAGCATGCCAAAAATGCCAGTCAAGAATGTGAATTTCTGAGTGCAGTTGTGGCTGGTGAGATGCTAAACTGACAGCCCTGCTGATTGAAGTCCTCTGTCTATCCATGTGATCTGTTAATATTGCGAACCTGAAGACATTAAGGGAGCTGCCCGTGTGGTAGCAGCTGGTATAGACACACTGGTAACACTCAGGCCAAGGCTGTTTGTAGTGTTCATACTGCTTGCCATGCTGACAACCGAAGAGGTGGTGCTAGTGGCTGAGCTTGAAGCAGCTGAAAAGGTTGTTGAAGGCTGGAGCACAGTTGTATTCTCAACACTAGTGTGCTAGAAAGGAGACAAAAAGAATGATAATCACAGAGCAAATAAACCACAGAGAAAGATGCGGGGGGATGGGGGGAAAACAAAACTAAAACAAAATAAACCAACCAAAAAAACCCCAAGCAAACAAAACAAACAAAACCCAAACAAACAAACCCAAAACAACCCCCAACAACGTTTTAAGTAACAGCAGCATGTTGAAAAAAATGTGCTATCTGTATACCAAGCAAGCATTTAAATTGCAAGCTTGTAACTTTTAAATATTCAAAGAAAATTATTACATGAGAATTAAATTCAAACCCTTGCAGCATCACAAGATTATACCACAGTAACTCAAATGTCACTCCACTGCATTATTTCTTGCCCTTTGCTTGTATACCCCTTTAAGATAGTACTTGTTATATTAAATAAACTCCTGTATTCTTCCCAAAAGACAGTATTTGTTCTCAAAATATAGCACACTGCTATTGTGAGTTCCTCAAAGCACTTGTGGGGAATTAAAAAAATTAAAACCATAGTGCCCCACAACAGTCAATGTGTTAAACTCCAACACAGACCAGATGTATTACAGGAACACTTAAGGATAAAGGAGCTTCTGGTTTGAATCCAGCACAATACAGTGCCTTAGCTGTGAGCTGATCACACTTGCAAAACAGAGTCCCCAAACAAAGAAGCCAAGCCAACTCTGGCAACAGAAAAGGTGGACATTTGGATAACTGTGACTTTTAAATTATATATTCTGTAGGGATGGAGCATAACAAACCAAAATACAGGCATAAAGTAAACCAGTAACCTGTCTGCACATCCCAGATGGGATTGTACAGAAGTACCCCATCACAGAACACGGCAGCGTCCTGACTTTCATTTGTGCAACCTCATCTAGAGCACTTTGTTGACACTACCATTTGCTTTATCTCAACTGCATTAAATACACAGGTGACAACAATGCCACATGATAAAATCTAAAATCATCTAAGCATTTGTCATGACATGCATCATTCCACCACCTGCATTTTGCTAGCTCACCTCTCCAGTGGAGACTGCTAACAGTTCACATTTTGGGGCAGTTTCAGACAGACACTTCTTAATATGGCTGGCGTGGGGTTTTTTTAAATAAATTTGATACAAGAAATTTTTTCTTTCTTGCATCCCTCCTGGCTGGCATGAAAATTTCCTCTGCAGTTGAGTAACTGTTTAGTCTACAACAGCTATTCTCAATCTATGACAAACCTCAGCGGTAAAGACCTTTCTTTACCACTAGAGGGCTGGCAGTTCTTCCCTCAAATAAAGCAGCTTTTGCTTCAGTTCGTCGCGTAGTGGGGTGCGATGAACGTTAGGAGAGGGTCTTAATCGTCAGATATACTGACTACATGCCAAACATCTGTTGAAATGCAGATAGAACTTACTGCATGTGATGTGCTTGAAGACAACACTGAGGCAGGAGAGAGGCTGCTCTGATGATTAGAAAGGGAGCTAGAAAGAAATTGCAAAGAATGAATAAAATTACTTTCTCATACAATCATTTTTAATTTATATAGGTATGCATATATACAAACAGATGCATCGATATATATGTTTGTGTATATATGCACACACTCCTACAGGTGTTTCTTCCTATATCTAATATCCTACTACTTTTTAATAAAAAAAAAAACAACCCAAAACAATGGAACAACCTGAAGTACGGAGACAACTATTACTAACAAGAAACATCTAAACCACCATTCATTTGTACTTATCAGGTGGTAAGACAAAGTCCAAAACCAGAAGGTTCACACAAAACATGACTTGTTTCTCATTCTTCCCCTGAGCAACTGCTGCTGCTTGCCACAGGACACAGGTATTGATTAGTTGAGGCAATGCTTTGTTTTGACTCAATATGGTTATTTCCTGTATTTTAATGTAACATTAGTTTAAACAATTAGAACTGAAGGGTATTTGTCCCATAACTCCATCAAAAGCCCAAACACACTCTCAAAAGACAGGGCTCAAAAACCGCTGCAAATGAAAAGCATCTGTGCAAGTCCCCAAATTAGCCATACTACTACAGAATATGGCAATTTATTCAAGGCCAATTCATACGACTACACCCCATCAAATACCATTTGCTCTTTGAAAACATGAATCAGAGCTATCTGTAAAGTTTTATACACATACTGTAAAATATGACATAAAGAATCCCATGCTGAAAAACACCTGCAGAGAGCTTCATTTTAGGAAGCAACTCTGCTTTAGCACCAAGTTTTTTTCCTGGCCGACCAGGCCTGTGAATTTTTGGCAGGAACAATATCACCAACACTCATTTGTAATCCAAAGATGTTTAAATACCTCCCTGAAAGGTGACTGAAACTGGTTCTTACATCTACACTGAGAAAAGTTATACCTTATACTTAAGGTCAAGAACAAAACTTACAGCACAGTATAAACAGAATGAACACTGAACAAACATAAACAAAACAAAGCCATTAAAAAAAAAAAAGTGTGGTTTGGTCCTCAAAAAGCTCTTCCTCATATGAGATCAGAAGCAAGAGAGAGCCTAACAATAAGAAATACTTCAGTATTTTCTATGGGAATAGACACAAGTAAATACAGCAGTTTTCATAACAAAACTGCAAGCTAAATTGTATGCCGTAATTTAAGGTCAAACACCTCCATCAGCTCTTTGATATGTGGTACCAGGATATATCTTGGCAGTTTCACAGATTAATTTTACTTCAATTCTTTAAAACGGTTCCCTTTTGCAGGAATTACAATTACACCACTTCAGGCAGCACAGAAAGAAACAGTACTGTCCATCCTACACTTTTAACCCACTACCTTGCCCATTGGCCCCAGGCCTTGTAATAAGCCTTCATTCACCACCCGATTTACGGCAGAGACACAGACAAGAGCTGTCAGCACAACCAAGGCAGACATGCTTGGAATTTGGGTATCATCTTTTCATGGCACTTGGTATCTGCTCAACAGCATCAATCCTCTAGCTAAAATTCCTATGAATATATACAGCTTTTCAACAAGTCTAGGGAAATGACATTTCTAATATGAATGCAGTAATTCTTGTTGTGTGACTTATTTACCATTTTATTCAACAGAAAACACTAGTGTATTAAAAGAGAATCAATCATGTCCTGGCTGTGAAACAGGAAAACACCCTGATATGCCACTTGCTTACTCTAACAAATATATTACAAAGATGAGTATTAAAAATAAAACTCAACCAGTATAGCCTCAGGATGTTACCTGTCTGAGGATGAAGATCAAGTAACAGGCACTGGGAGAATCAGACAGTGCAAATGAGTTAATCTGTGCTGAAAGCACTCCAGGAACACCAGTCTGATATTTCTAAGTGTCTTAAGGAATTGTCTTAGAAAATGAAAAAACAGTTTCCCTGGGGAATTCTTTCTTCTTGTTTCATTTGTTGGTTTGTTTTCTTTTTTAAGAATTCCAAATATAAATGAAACTACAATATTTCAAAATTAACCAGTAAGTAAACTGCTAAGAAATTTCAAACATATAACAAACAGCAGGAACTGTGGACAAAGCAAGAAAGAAAACCTGGGGGGATCAATTTAGCTCATTTAGCTGTCATGATTGAAGCAATAGTTGATGTCACAAAAAGGGATGCTGGTATCTGACAGCCCCATAAGCAATCAGGCTTGCATTTACCCTTTCCCCAGAACAGAACCCCTTTCAGTTTATCACAACTCCTACTGTACCTGCTTAACTGCGATAGTGAGCTGCTGGCCAGATCACCGGACTGAGGCAAGTTGGGCAATGTTACCGCGTGCTGAGATGCTGAAGGCAGAAGCGAAGCAGTGGTGGATACTGTGCTAGGCAGAGAACCAGCAGAAGGTATTGAAGAAGGCTCTGTCTTAGGTGCTGGAACTGATGAAGTAGCTGCAACAAATTAAAAAGAGGAATTCAAAGACAAATTCCAGCATACCTGACATCCCAGCCTGGATTCAGGAAGACAGTAGTATTCTTCCCTTGGCTTACTTGTTCTTAATGGTCAAGTTCTTGTAACAGTGTCAAGGAACATGGCTATGAAGGAAAATTCAAACAGCAACAGAACTATGATTTTTTTTTCCCTTTAAGCTCATCACTTAGATCTATAATTTTCAGTGCTATATGGGTAGTAAAATACAGCCTTCTGCACTTGACCTTCCACTGTCTAGATGATTCACTCTTACTCACAAATCATTCCTCATTTCAAAATGCCTTGCAGTTGTTTCTGTAAACAGAAGTCATCCGTGCTTTTCAAGGCACTGTAGAAATCTACTTTTACCTACAGCTCTGCTGCTTCATTCCACCCTAAACAGAACCTTTGACAATCAAGACTGAGATCAGTGGAGCAGAAGGGCACATACAACTTGTGAGTTTGGAGTACTCAATCAAATGCATAATGCTGTAGAAGAAGTGAAGCTAAAATACAAGGCCACGGTTGAGCACAACATTAAGCATTTTTATGGCTAAAGAAATGTCAAATACTGACTTTATTTGACCTGGATAACAAAAGAAATGTTTAGCTTTCATATTATTATTTAGGCTACACAGAGTAAAATTTGTTTGCCATAGATGTGCCTTTCCAAAGGATTACTATACTGTAAGACAATGAACAACTCTACTACCCAATGTAACTTCCAGCTGTTTCTACATTTATTCGTGTCCTGTAAAGGTAATAAAGAATTGGCAGCACTCACCCACCAATAAAACTAATTGCTAATTTGCAATGCATGTGGAGACAGTTTTAGAATAGTCACCAAACAAAAATCAGGTATATGCTTGGACATTACACCCCACAGTTTGTTCATGTTGTTGGTTTGGTTCTCTTGCTAAATAACTGTATCCATACTGGACCATGTTGATCTGTTGTTGCAGCCCTCTGGCACACCACTACGTGCTGTTGTACTGCTCTGGAGAGCACAGGACTCGTTCCCACATCTGGAATGTGCAGGTGCACGGGGGAGTCAGGCAGTCAGCCAGTCTTAGCCAGCTCCTTGTCTGGTGAGCGATATCAGGAACCAAACAACAAAAGGACATCTCAAGGATGGGACGGGGGAGCTAAAGATTGATGAAATAACAACCACCAGAGGTGCAACAGGGGGGGATGACCGCTGTTAGCCACTGTGGGTGGAAAAATACTGTTCAGCCTCTGTGCTGAACCGATGCCAGAGCAGCCTCCATGCCCCCACCAGGACAGCTGTAAGTAGCCCACTGTGGCCAGGAGAGGGGATTCACTTTTGGAAGGTCGACCTGACGCACATCTTGATCCAGGGAATGCCCTGCAGAAGGCATGAGGACCTACTGACTCCTCTCCCCAAGCACCGCGCTACTTGCCCTCCTCCTGCTCAGCGGTTTGTCTACCACCTTGGGGTCGGCGTGTGTATGGGGATGGTAGGTAACTAGTTGGGTTTCCTTGTGTAACACTGCTTTTGCTTACTAGCTGTGTGTGTGAGTGCTTGAAAAAAACTGGCTTTGCTAACTATCTGTATGTGTCAGTGCTGTTCTTTGTGAAACAGGAATCTTTCATGAACCTGGGACAATGATGCAAGTCAGGTTGATGGATTAAGTGCTATGCAAACAGAAATCAAGAAATCTTGGCTTTGGCAATAAATATGAGGGTAACTGACAACTGAGAAGCAAATTCAAGTGACAAACAGAAATGTAAGTATAAAGACAGCAACTATATCACCTTACAGCTCCCAGCAAGATTCATATTAAAAAAACATTTACAACTCTCGATACATTTAGAACAGGGTTCTCAAATTAAAAGTAGATGTCCTCAATAAGAGGGACAGAACTCCTCACAAGAAGCCTGAACACGACATGTAAGACAGAAAACCAGGAGACAAGTAGGATGGTTAGAACTGTAACACATTCATCATGCTTTCAGCTAAAGGCCTAGAAAGCATGTGATCTGCATATTGAAGGGTAACAACAGCAGAGATAAGAGATGAGCAAATAAGAATGTTATTGGCACATACAGAAGGGAAAACGTCAGTACTTTCAAAAGTTAAGGGTTTTGAAAGCCTTTGGATGCATGAAATAGATACATGGAAGATGACTGATTCAAGTTTATGTGCTTGAGATACAGGAAAAAAACCCAAATATGTTCTCAAAGGAGAACTGGCATAAATAGGACTAAGAAAGTTGTTATAGAATAATTACAAAAATACTAGGCATTCTCAAATCTTTGTCTTCCACAGTGAAAACACAAGTCCTGTAGTAAATTTTATAAACTGATTATTAATTCTGCATATAAGAGTAAGAAAGTTTTCCACTTGAAAAGTTGTCTTGTTATACAACAATCTTTTAAGCGGTAACTCTATGGTCATATACACTCCTCCTCATTTAAATTGAAAAATTGAGCTTGGCACCAAAAAAAACGTGTTTAGAGGTCTGAATGCTCAATTTCTCTCTCCTCAGCAGTAATTAAAACAAAACAAAACACCCACACAAACAGGCTGCCCCACTAATGATGTACTTGAAGAGAAAGACACCTAAAGCTAAAGGGTTGGAATTCCAAAAGATGATCACTCAAATTGCTGCCCTTGAAAACTTCCACACAGCAGTACATAAAAGCTCAGAAGACTGAATGCTGTACTTTAATTATTTAACTCCGGGAAGAGAGCTGTAGGGGTGCTAAAAGTAAACTACCACATTAGAAACTGGCCAACATGAAGGTAACAGTAGCACCTGCATCAGAGCCAGCACCGTTATCGTTACTCCACTGTAAGGCAGCAAGCACCTGGCAGAGGGAGCATGTTGGTCACCCCACTCCTCACAAGCATAAATAGCACCCCGGACTGCGAGAGGTGCATTCAAAGAATGTGACTGTTCATTATAGCTAAATGCTAATCACAGATTCCCAACTAAGAACTGCTAGGAAATTTTATGTTAATTTTTATGTTTTATTTTTATATTAAGTAGTTTTTGACAGATAAATTCAAAAGGTAAAGCAGCAGCAAATCAGCTTCTCTAGTTCTAACACTGTTTAGGTCTGTAGATTTAATAGGGCTGCCTTCATACTTCAGTATCAGTCAAGAAGTAAGCAGTGCGTACTATGCAAGTACAACTTAAACTCAATTGGGTCAGCCAAATGTGAGTCGGGGAGAACAATACAAAACCTTAGATCAGATGTCACTTGTGGGAGCTACAGTTGGATGCACAGCAAGTAGTAGGGAAAGATCAGGAAGTCCTGTTGCACAAGCAAGATTTGTAAACTTACTGTCAAGAGTTGCCTGCGTTCTAACACCACTGTGCCCGTTCTGTAAACAAAGGAGAAATGAATGAATACAATAATCTTTGGGGTAGATTAAATTATCAGACTGAGTCACACATTGAACATGCTTCATGCAAAACTCTATATTCATTCTAAATTGAAAGACAAAAAGGCAGAAAATTAACTTTTTACTGCCTTTAACAAAGCTATGTAATAGTTGTCTTAAGTGCAAGGTGTCCTGTACATACAGAATCCCATACACTGCCCATACTACACCCATCATCAGGAGACTTTCCCATGTACTGTATATAACAAAATTCAGGTTCACACCAATATGAAAGAAAGAATTGCATTAACATATAGGAAACGGTTGTGCTTTTGATCTAATGCAACTCACAATTTAACTATCCAAGTTACACAGAGACGCCAATTTTTTTCCATTGAAAGATAAGACTTGAGAAGCACCAGTTCTTTTTTGGATAACGCTGGAGTACAGAAGTGGATAGTCTATGCTTGATCCTCACCAGTACATACGAGCTAGTGCAGAAGACAAGTGTGACTGAGCCATTACACAACAAAGGCCAGAAGTAAATAAACTTACAAACTCTCACAAGTTCCTTAAACATGTAATAAATTTATGTTCTCTTGAAACAAACCTACACCATATATGGAGCAGGTAGGTGTTTCTGAGTCTCCCAACAGATATCTTCTCTGTCCTAGATTAGACCTCTCCCTATGCTTTTTAAAATAAAACATGGAACTAATTCCCAATGGCATTTAAATCTAACAGAAGAGTAATGCTGGAGGGGCCACAAATAGTTTGGGATTAATTTGCTAGGTGCCATATAAATTTAATTAATAATATACATTTGGACAAAAACTGTTATGTCAAAATGCCATGACTAATATTTACATGCAGGGATAGCTCATTTTTTAAAAGCTAAGTTTCAAGGAAGGAAACTCAAATAGAATGTCAAGTGTTCCTAAGAAAGTGGGTCAAATGGCAATTTAAGATGTGAAAACCCATAAAATCAGAGGCTCTTATATCCCCAAAGCAGTATGGCCAAAAATGACTACACAACAGGAAAAGCAAAAACAACAGAGTGGGCCACAGAATCAAAAATAGCATTTAGCTTGGTTAACATAGCAGAGTAATACAAGTCTAACACAGATGAAAATATTTCACCTTTTTCACAGTCTTATTTCTGAAATTCACTCACCGTAACTGCAACAGGGGTTGATTCAGACGGAGCCATGGAGCTTTGGTACGCTATCCTACTATGCACAGAAGTCTGGTCATAGGAGGAAGTTGTTGTTACTGGGCTAGTGCTCTGGGATGAGCAGGTCAGACTGGAAGAGGTGATGGCAGACGTTGTGTAGGTGGAATCCTGTACTGTATTGGATATTGGCAAAGAGGTATTCAAAGGATCACTGGAAAAAGTAAAAATTATTTATCATCTTGGTAAATGGCATCTCAAACACCTTCACAAAAATATCAGCTCCTATACAGTTATCCAGAACTACCTTAAACATGCAATCAAATCTACATTACTTATACTAGAAAATCTAATAATGAAAAATTATGTAATTTTACTTTGGTCCCCAGTAATCACTGCTTCAAAGCCATCAATTCCATTTAGCACTATTCACCTTCCTCCTGCCAGCCCAATGAAAACAAGAATTTACATACAAGTACTTTTCAGATACATTATTTCCACTTTTTTAAAGGATAAATTAATTATCATGAAGTCTGGCACATGATGAAAAACACCCAATCTCTTTTAACAATAGAATTCTAATGTTACAGTAGCAGAATGTAAAAGAATGTAGTATGCAAAGATAAAAGAATATTTTAAAACATGCAGGACTGTTTTACTTTCTAAACAGCTTAAATAATTTCTAGAACTAGAAATGAATGTGAAATTTTATTTTTACTAGTATTTCTGAATAAACTTCAGCAATCTTTTTACTGAAGCCAATTTTTTAATCAATAAGGAAGAAAAGAAGGGGGTTACTTGCACATTGGCATTTATCACTGGCTATTTTAGCAGTTCAGTAAGAGCTTCTGTGTACTGAAAGCCTGGCTTCTTTTCCCATCCCAGAAGAGCATCAGATCTGTAATCTGGTGCCAATTTAATAACACACATATATGGTACACAGGTCATCTCTCCTGGATCAAAGCAGAAAAATTCAAGTTGTTGGGAAGAAACCCTCAAATTTGAAAATTGGACAATTAAACATGAGGAAGAATTCTATATGAGGTATCTTATTATAAGGTTGTTTACATCCATGTCATCTCCAGTTTTACATCAACCATCCAGGGAGATTTTGATGGTCATTAGCAACAAAGCTTCTCCTTTAAGATGCCATCCACAGAAAATGCTTAGCCTTTCAAGTTACCATATTTACCCCTACCCTTTCATGGTAACTGTGCCTTGATGCTTTTGGTACAAACTGGACCCCCTAAAGAAGACACGTAAGAACGCACAAGGGGAACTCACACATACTTTACAGTTTTTGAGTACAAGCTATTGTTGGTTGCCTGGATGGTATTCTCACTGATTGAAGTTGATCCAAACTCTGGTAGTGCAGGCTCTGATCCAAACTCCAAAGCTCCAAACTGAACATTTAACCCTGTCATATCTGCTGATCCAGGCATCTCCACTGCAGAGGAAGGAATCTTAAAAGAAGCAATAAAAAAAGCCAGTTCCTTTGTATGCTATATTGGTATTAAAGAAACCTAAAACAGACAACATCTCCCTTAACTAGAGACTGCTTCAGTTACTGATTCAGACTTTGCTGCTAACTAGATTTGCAAAAACCCCTCAGTTTACATCACATTGATTCTGTGCCCTGATCTGGAGCTGAAAGATTAAGCCCTATGTCCTGGTTTGAGTGAGAACAGGACTAATTCTGTTCAGGGATTTTACTTTTCAGCTCAGTTCTTCTCACTGACCGCACTGTCTGCAGTCAGCAGCCTGTTCTCACAGGCAGTGTCT
>JANHFX010018793.1:32602-45041 GCA_027560015.1 Chloroceryle amazona | reverse complement strand
CAAGGTGGGGCTTGACAGAGCTCTGAGCACCCTGCTCTAGTTGAGGCTGTCCCTGCTCTCAGCAGGGGGGTTGGACTCAATGACCTCTAGAGGTCCCTTCCAACCCACACATTGCTATGTTTCTATGTTTTCTGGCATACAACTCTTCATTATAAACAAGTGATTTAATCCTAAATCAGCATCCAGTGAATGCATATGCTCTCTATCCATTAAGACAAGTATTTCATGTAAACTGAGAAACAACTACTTAGAAAAACTAGAAAAAAAGTAAACCTTTTTTGTGCGCATGAATGGAATTTTTAATTCCATTCCTTCAAAATTTGCAACCTGAGTTTTACAAATACTGAAACATCTCATGAAATAACCAGCACTGGAAAAGTTGTTTAACCTGAAATATTTACTCATGAAGAATATTTAGAAAGCACAAGATAATTTTACCACGCTTTGAGGAGCATAAGAGTTTACAGCAGTGGAGCTGCCAGTTCCTGATGTCATCTGAGTGCTGTTCTGAGAATTTGTGAAGACTAGGGCTTGTCCAATGGTCTGCTGCTGGGAAGCATCAAGTGAGTTGCCTTGTGTATCTTGGGCAGAAGTCACAGGCTTTTGAAGCAGTGTTACCAAATCAATGCTGTGAGAAAAAGCAAAGTTTGGCTAGAATAAACATGATGTTTTGGCTGTGCTGAAACTGAAGAAAGCAGTAACAATATTAAAGCTGCCATATCAGCAACAGAATTACTATTGATTAACCATATTTTCAAATATTGCTTGTCTGCTATCCAAAAAGAGGTAGAATAGAGGTTCTTGTCAGAAAGTAAAATTCCGCTAGCTGAAACCTTCCACTACAGTTAAAATATAAATTATCTTTGCTCTCTTTTCAAATATTATCAAATTTATAACATCATTTATCACATAAATAACTTATATGAATAATGTAACCGAGTAACTGGAAACAAGTTATAAAATATATTGTGTTTAGAGGGGATCCTGTCTGCAAGCCCAATATTGATAATCAACATGGTCTGTATATCACACTATCCCCTTAAAAAGAGCAAGAGATAAAAGTCCTACCTCTGTATAGGGTGGATATGAGGACAGTAAAGAATAAAGTCACGTGTGCAGCAATTGAGTGAATGTGTGATGACATGGAAGTCACAACAGCAGCAGAAATAAAAGTTAAATTTCTTAGATAGTAGACACATGTGCAAAATTACTCTACTACACATACCTGAGCAGGACAAGAAACATGAATTTTCTTATATTTAGCATGGCTTACTAACCCCTACCACATCTTTGGCACAGGTTTATCCAAAGAAAAGAAAAGCATTCAGACAATAAAAAAAAACTAGGATAAACTTAAGTCAGAATTTCTGGAGTAAATATACCACAGGCTTGAGCTGAAGAGCTGCTTCCTGCACTTTCATTAGCATAGATTTTTTAAATGCCCAAATCTTTCCTATGGCAAGTAAAAAAAATAAAATAAAATCCCAGAACAACCACCACCAATAACCCCAGAATTTGAGTTGATGATCTAAAATATTTTCCAACATAATTTGAGACACATCCACTGGAAGAATATTTGCATTAGAACAATGAACATGGGAGTATATCACATTTAAGAAGGAAAGAAATGGAACATAAACTGGAGACCAACTAGCACCATGCCTCATCCAAGTCACATCCATGTTATAAGGAAAATTTTGCTGCAGTCTGGAGTACAGCAGTACAGCTGTATCAGGATGTTTGGGACCAATAGGCCATCTAGTTTTCAGATCTCATGCTGTCCAACTACTGAAGTCTTTTTCACACTTCAATCTGCTCTCCTGGGACTTAAGGCTAATTTAAGCAACTGTTTCCACATCATTGGCCAAGCATTTGGTGAAGACAAGGGCAAGCAAAAGAAGGCAACATCTGTCATATTTTTCATTCTCCATCTGAACTCTTTATCACCATTTAAGGCAAGTAATTGTGATGTTTACCAGGAAATTCACCTTCTTGCCAACTCAAGTTTTTCTGTTTACATATTTGTCAAAGCACTACGTTCTGAACACTTTCTGCTTCTACAGAAGCAGACTTTCCATTTTCTGGACAGCAAAGACATTGCTTCCTTTTCAAATGAAGCAAACTCGGGTCTTCTCAGTATTATGCTTATGGATTTAATAAGTTTTGCTCCACTTCTGTAGTCAATAATAGGTAGTAGAAGAACCCACAAAACCTACGATTTGCAAAAGCATGGCTTTTACAAATTTTAAATTAGCTTGACCAATCTCTGACCAGGGATACCCTGTGTTTTAGTCAACATTTTATGTGCACAAGCTAACATTGCTTCACAAAGCAGAAGTTTTTTAAGGTATAAGGAAACAACAGAAGAGCACCTTACTTTTGCCCAGGAGTCACGTGATTCTCAGCTGGAACAGAGGAAGCAGTGAAGACTTTTGTTTCAGAAAGCTGAAAAGGAGGGGGGGGGGGGAGAAGAAATTATTTTAATCATACACATGCTCATACTTAGGTTCTGCAACATCTGCAGAAATTCCATCTTGGCAATGTACTTCCAGATAAAAGTCAAATCAAGGTACCATTACAGCAACCAGTTATGCTGCAGCTCTGGTTGAAAAGACAAAAACACAGAGTTAATTATCATCAAAGTCTTCTCCACAAAATCAAGTACCAATTTAAATAAAACATTGGGAAATTTCATCTACTGAACACACACAGTGGTATATCATCGTAATACATGAGTTTCAGCAATAGTTTAACTGAAAAATATACTAGTAGAAAGTAATTAATGTGACAGCTGGTATATATCACCAGTATAAAGGTACCATATGCAGACATAATTTAGGACTCCATAGAACAACACTGATAAATCTTGTTGCAGAAGTCTAACACGTTGCACCACTCCCACTCAATGTATCCCTGTGGTTTATATTTCAGCTCACATCACCAGTGCAGGCAGGTTTGCACTCAGGCACATACAGCAAACTAGCAGTTGTGGTTCTTGGCATTTCTGCTAGATGCAGCAATAACATCTTAAACTGATTGCTCTATGAGAATAACTTCAAAAACAATAATAAAGGGAGAACCGTGTATTTGCCTATACTGGTCTTCAAAAAGGGTAAGAAGGAGGACCTGGGTAACTATAGACCAGTCAGCCTCACCTCCATTCCTGGAAAGGTGATGAAACAACTTATCCATGGAGCTGTCTCTAGACATATCAAGGACAAGGCGGTCATCAGGAGCAATCAACATGGTTTTATCAAGGGGAGGTCATGTGTGACCAACCTGATAACCTTTTATGAGGACATAGCCAGGTGGATAGATGATGGTAGAGCAGTGGATGTGGGTTGTCTTGATTTCAGTAAGGCATTGGACACTGTCTCCCACAACATCCTCGCAGCTAAACTGAGGAATGACCCAAAACTGGGTGGAGTGGCTGACACACCAGAGGCTGTGCTGCCATTCAGCAAGACCTGGACAGGCTGGAGAGTTGGGTGGGAAGAAATTTGATGAAATTCAACAAAGTGTAGAGTCTTGAACCTGGGCAAGAACAACCCCAGGTACCAGTATAGATTGGGGACTGATCTGTTGAGAAGCAGCATAGGGGAAAGAGACCTGGTGGTCCTGGTGGGCAGCAGAATGACCATGAGCCAGCACTGTGCCCTTGTGGCCAGGAAGGCCAATGGCATTCTGGGGTGGATTAGAAGGGGGGTGGGTATTAGGTCGAGAGAGGTTCTCCTGCCTCTCTACTCTGCCCTGGTGAGGCCACATCTGGAAGAGTGTGTCCAGTTCTGGGCCCCTCAGTTCAAGAAGGGCAGGGAACTGCTGGAGAGAGTCCAGCACAGAGCCACAAAGATGATGAAGGGAATGGAACATCTCTCTTCGGAGGAAAGGCTGAGGGAGCTGGGTCTCTTTAGCTTGGAGGAGAGGAGACTGAGGGGTGACCTCAGTAAATATGTAATGGGTGAGCGTCAGGAGGATGGAGCCAGGCTCTTCTCAGTGATGTCAAATGACAGTACAAGGGGCTACAGGTGCAAGCTGGAACATGGGAGGTTCCATGTAAACGTAAGGAGAAACTTTTTCATGATAAGGGTATAAGAGCAGTGGAACAGGCTGCCCAGAAACATTCCAAACCCACCTGGACATGTTCCTGTGTGACCTGCTCTAGGTGATCGTGCACTGGCAGGGGGGGTGGACTGGATAATCTTTCGAGATCCCTTTGAACCCCTAACATTCTGTGATTCTGTGTTCTTTTTTTATCATCTACTATAATCCTGAAAATGTTTCAGTTGCTGCTTTCCAGAAAACAGACCCCTTTTCTGGAGGTGTGCCTTTATTCCTATAAAACAAATGAGCATTTGGCTATATTAAAGCATTTGTCATTTGATTAGGTTAAGTTAAGCAGAAGTCCACATTTCTCACTGGATTACTTGTAAGTGCCATTCCAATAATTTTTTGATTTCCCACAAATTTTATTCAGCAATGATTTTATTTTTACTTTCAAATCATCAATAAAGACACTAGATGACATGTGGCCTGGGACTGGGTTCCTTTATATCCCTCCTAGAAATGCCCATGTTCAGTAAGGGTCCTCCTGCAAGTGATTAATTGGCTGAAAATTTCAAGGCAGATTTTAACCCATTAATACATTTTCTGATAGCATGTGATTATTTTTAGAACAAAAGATGGAGATCAAAATTCTTACAAGGACATACTCTATCTTTACAGTTAATTTGTAATTTACTTACAGACCAAGATCAGGTTTATTGAAAGCGGACCTATTTTCCATAAAACTACACTGAATGGCACAAGCTGTATTCTTGCACTTCTTTCTTTTTAAATCAGATTAATTAATTTTTCCTTTATTTTATTCCCCCAAGGATATTCTGGGCTAATTTGTCTACATCTCATCGTTTCATTCACTTTTTCTGAACATCAGCACATGAACAACTTTCTCCTAAGTTCTAGGTTACAGGGATTTTTCCAGCACTCTAATAGAAATTAACAATGGGCTAGAGATTTCATCTGCTGCTCTTTCAAGATTCATATTCAAATTACTCATGTTTAATAATTAATTACAAAAAAAATTCTATCCCTAGTCACCTCAACACCCCTCCCATACTACAAATGCTGTATTGTACCAGCAAACAGGGGTGTGAACAAGGCCATAAATTCTCACTATCCTTAGTCCACCAGTAGCATATACTGCAGAAATAGAGGACAGGTTTAAAAAAAAAAAAAAAAAAAAAGCCAGCTTTTGATGGCAGAAACTAATACAGAAAACCCAGGAATTTTAGCATTTCTCTTAATTTTCTTGACAGACACTGTCCTCTCATTAGGTAAGGACAGAGTTTTCATATCTGTTATAAGACACATAAAGGATGGATGGCAAAATGGATGACTTCCAAAACCATCCCTTACTCTTCTGAAAATAAACTGGAAATAATGATTGTTCCTATAAAAGATTATAAACTTCTTCAAATTTAAGTTTACTTTTCCATATTTCTTGTTACCTAGTTGTTTTTTTTTTGAACTGCTTAAGTTTTAATACAATAACTGATAGCTTAAAATCACAAATAAAATTTTCACATGTGATGATCACAAACACCAAGTATTTTGCAGATACAAAGACATCTCCTGCCTGATAATGTGAACCAAAATTGTTGTAGTACTTCAGACAATACATCATGATAAAACAAGAGAAATGAAGCAATTAAGTGCTAGCTTAAGCATACTAATAGCTAATATTTAGCTATATTTAATTTTTTTAATATTATGAACATGAAGTAGAATAAGTGGAACAGTTATGCAGATTTCAAAAAAAGCATCCAATGAGGAGTGTAAATTTGTCATTAACCTTCGGCACTTAATTACATAAAAGTATTGTGATAATATGACTTTAAATCCCTACACAATAGTAGGGAGAAGCATGCAGTTACCCATCAGCACTGAGCAAAGAAGAACTATAATTCACAATTATTTCATTTGAGATAAAACTTAATTTTATTATCTATGTATTGTCCATACAATACATAGATATTAATACAATAAATTAATATTTCTTGATTCACTTTTATATTAAGAAAGATTATCTAAATACAAAAAGAAAGAAAGAATGTCTAAATACATTTTAGGAGGAATTACTGGAAGAAGCACAGTTAGAAATATCATTGCATGCATACAGCAAAGTATTACTTCAAACATTTATTTTATGAAGACAACACAGAAAACTCTGAAAACGGTCAACTGGTCTAACCAATAAGGTACACTTACATCATCATTCCAGTCTTCTACTGTCCATTCTTCTACTGAGTTTTTCCATGCTCCTATTATAATTTGGGGAAAGAAAGAAAACAGTTACAAGCATAATGTCATATTTCAACTCTTCTGCTTTATAAGTGATCCTGTTTTCACTATTATTGGAAAACAAAGCAAGATGATGGTGGTCAGAACCATGGGAAGCTCTTGAAAAATTGGTCCGTAGATTTAAAATTGTGAGGATTTTTCTTCCCCTTTACTTTCTGATTTCAGGAATTTCTTAGCCGCTATTGTACCAGACATAATTTGCATGAATGCATGTCTGCAACTAGTGATTAATCCCAAACATTGGAAGAGCTTCCTCCTACATCCCCAACAGTGAGAGGTTACTCAACCCTCCCATGGGATCTCCCAGTTTCATGCACAAATTCATACAGAGCCTGAACAAAACACAACCACAACACCTACTCCAACATCTGTCATTCTACTTTCAACAAAATCAAATTCAAGTCCTAAGTTATGCCTCTGGAGGCTCCTTTCCAACCTGTTAAGTCTATCCTCAGGGCAGAACAACCCCAATCCCTTCCCCTAATAGAGCCATTTTATTTTAAAACATATATAATTCGTATAATGTCAGCAGAAGAGTCAACAAGCTTATGCTGTAGCTGCAAAACATTTCTTCCTTGTGGAAGAATTTATTTGGTGAACACAGAACACAGTACACATTGCATGCAGCAATGGAAAAACTACAGGAAATGATCTTACAGATACAAAAAACTGTTTCCTATGGAAGGGATCAACATGCAAGAGCAATAAATAGACTGAAGGCCTTGCCCACCAGTGTAAGTATAGGGAAGGTTATACCAGCAACAACCAGAGCTTTTATTTAAACTACAAAACCACAAGTGAATAAAATACCAGCAGGAAAGTTCCTGCTACCACCACCTTTGATCGAGTACAAAAGCAGCACCACCACTGCTTTAATTATAACCTTTTACTTAATCAGGAACCCTCTGAGACACATTCATCTGGAAACAAGCCCCCTGAAGACAGCATCAAATCCAGTTCATACTGACGCTATCACTACATTAGTATATTCTTTTGTACACTATTACAAAACACAATCTTGAGCAGAGGAGGGTCAAATGGCGCTAACCCAGTGAGGTGAACAGGCCTACCATAAAGATATACATATGGTGGGGAGAAGAGATAGGGTTTATACCTTGAAATCCAAAGTTGTTTGTCAAGTCCTGAGCAAGGTAACACCTGCTCTGTGTTGGCTCTGTGGAGCAATATAGTTGCCTGAAACATCTTGTGCTCACATTTTACCAAACAGCCCCAAACCAGGAGGTTTCTATATGCTGCAAAATATTTAGACACTTGAAAAATAACTAATAATCATATCCAAGCACAGCAACATTACTACAATGCCTCAAATTTCTAGACTAATCCACACATTTCCACAGAAATTTTGGAAAGAAGTAAAAGTCCAATGAACAGCAGTTTTTTAGAAAAAAAGTTGCTTTTCCTTCCCTTCTGACCAGCACAAAATCCCTCTCCCTGATATTTCTTCTTTAAAGAAATATATCCCGATATTTGCCCTGCTTATATTTATCTTCCATCAGAGTAAGGCCTACCTCTGTAGAAAATAAACCTCAAGCTGGTGCCAGAACTCTAATAACAGAACTTGGAGTCTGCTAAAACAAACACAAAAAGTGCTCAGACAAATCAAGGTATCCCCCATCAACTTTGGGAGATCCAATCTATTTAAGAAAAAAATACTTGGGTCATTTTCCTGATATTCAGTTCAAACATTTACCTGTTGTTCCTACTTATGACCATGGTTCTGTGAGTTTACTCTTTTTAAATATTGAACACAACCCTTCACCCTTTATTAGTATGTCTTCCTCCTATTGATGGGATTCTACATCTGATCTTGTTCACAAGTGTATCAATTCCCTTTTAGTCCAAAATCCACCTTGTCATTATTGCAACTCCATATATCCTCTTCCCAACCTTTACCCCCAAACCTTGCAAAGCATCACAATTTAAGAACTCTCCATTTTCCACTGAAATTATGCTTTGTTTTCAAGGATCTCTGTTATAGCAACTTCAACCTAGATGTCTATCTGTGACTCTTCTGTTTCCCTTTGTAACAAGTTTAGTTTTAAAAAGTTATAAATCCAATAAAAAGTATACTATTGGCAAGCTATTTTTCTCCAATTCCTCACTTCCTAGCACACTGATTTTTTTATTTTTTTTATTTGAATTGTCAGCCAGATATTCCCAAAATAATTTTACTATGTTCTATTCCAAACTTATGTACTAATCCTTTGCTTCTGGATTACATTCACATTCTAGAATAACCTGAAGCTTTCCATAAAATGTTCCTTCTGACTTTTATAGCAGTCCTAAAAAAAAATCAACTTCCTTGTAACTACCAAGCTACACAAGTCCCTTCTTCACCCTTGACATTTACACCATAATTTATTTTTTCTTTGTCATTCTTTAGTTTCAAAGTCATTTAAGGCTGCTCATAACCATGATAATAACAAATGAAGGTTTTCTGTGAAATTTATGAAACTATCAAAATAGATGCATTGGTAAATTACCAGAATACAATACCATTTTTATAACCTACTTTGAGAAGTGACCACCTCCAACATAATTTATAAGAACTGCTGTGATGTGATGTTCAGGATCTCCCACTGACTTGTACATTACAAAAAAGATAAGATTCTGAACACTCAGCATGCCTGTAAGAAAATATCCATCATGCTATTCAAGTTTATTCCCTTTTGGGTGAGGTTTGGTCATTTTGTTTCCTCCCACCTGTCCCTTCTCTTTGCCTTTCATTTGTACATTACTCCTATAAAAATTAGGATGCAGGAAAAACAATGATGAATTATTTGGAATACAATTACACTTAAATGTTATGAACCATTAAAGATTCATCCTTTACTCTCTTTTTTTATTTCAAACAACATTAAATTCTACTTCCACAGAACCAGCTAGCTTTTCTATATGATTACACAATGGTGCACCTAGAAACATCTTTCATTGAGGCTACTACAATTCTGGCATTTGCAGCAATACAGGATAAGAGGTTCCAGAGCACATGTGAGGACAACTATATTTTGGAAAAAAATAATGTATTTCTTTTTAATTGAAATGTTGATGTTGAACCTTTCCCAGCACTTGCTTAAAGAGGAAATACTTAGTAAATACTCAGAACTCCACAGAGAGTTTATATTTGCATCATGTCTTAAGAAAACATTTTGATACATAAAACTGGTTTTGTTTCTCCAGGTAGTTTACCCAGTTATCTGTAACTGCAGATGAAAGACACTAATTTTCTAAGTAGCTAGTATGAGTTAACTTCGGTTTTGGGCTGTTTGTGGGGTTGTTTTGTTTTGGTTTTGTTTTTTTTTTGGATGAAAGAAGAAACAGGACTTGGTAATGAAGAATAAAGAGAGGGATTTCCAACTTGCCCTTCCTCTGTGTGTACTCTTATCTGACATCCTTCATTAACCCACCATAGGCTTTATGGGTTTTCATACATATACATCCCCCTCATTCACATCTTTAGTAATTCCACATTGATAACTTATTACTGGGACTGTTGATTTATAACTAACATAAAAGCACTGTAAATTAAGGAAATACACATCAACACAATTGAAAACTAGTATTTGCAAATAACAAGCCAAATCAACAGCTCAGCTTTGTACAACCTGCTTCCAGCCCTACACCTTGTCTATCACTCCTTCCCTCTATCTCTGCTTCCATCTTACTTCCCAGCACTCTCTTCTACTTTAAAACTGCTACCCTAGCTGCAGCTTCCTCTAATAACCCTCAAGATGCTTTCCATCACAAGGTTGAAAGCACTTCCCACTTGGACAAAATGAAATAATTCCATTTTAAAGCCTACTCTTTTTAAATAAATCTCTTCTTTTTGGCTCAGGGACTTATTTCTAACATTCCTACAGCTTGTCTACAGAAGAAACTGTAAAATAAAACACTTCCTATAGTCATAGAGATATTTTTGTTTTGTAAGTTATGGTGCTTTTCCCATTTGCACTGAAAGTAACTTAACAGTATCAGCAAAAAGGTCCTTAGCATCCAAAAAGAACAATCACACTTAACTAATTTACTTTTAATTTCTACCCACCTAATGACTTTGCAGGAACTCCCCATACTGACACTCATTCATTCATACATACTCCTAAGAACCATTAATCTGATGAGGCCAGGGAAAATTCCCAAATACCTTTTCACACTTTCTCCATAGCATGCTCCCCAATTTTCCATACATACCTTAAAGTTGGGTTACTGAAGTTCAGTGCAGTTCTCAGTGACACATGCACAGCTTAAAAGCTAAAAAGCACTTGGCATCCAAAAAGAAGTTCCACACATCAACTAGTACACTTGGAATTTCCACCAATCTGTTTGCTCAGCTGCAAACCCCTCATGTAGACACATTAGTATTCTTACAGGGATCTGTTTAGCCACACCAAGCTACTCTTATTCCTAGGAAGAATTTGTCCATTACTAAAGACTGAAGAGCTACTTACAAGAAGGAACAAAGGTTGCCATAAGGGAGGCACATGAAGGCAACCCAGAATTAGAAAAAGGGTCACAAAACACTTGAGTTAACTTGGGGAAGCGGAGCACAAGTCAAAATCAATTGTAAGGCACAGTCTTACAGTTGTATCATTAACAAGTGAATTTTCTACCTCTGGTCCAGTCTACTCATGTCTTTCTTGTATGTCTTCTTTCTTTAGTTAGTTAACCCTATTGCTTTTGCAATACTTGTGACAACATACCCTGTCCTCCTCTACAATATAGCAAAACCGTCAGTATTCCTAGGAGAATTTTCAAGTCATTAGGTGTCCTCTTAACTCATTATCTGATAAACTTATTTGAAAATCTAACATGAGTGAAAGTAAAAGGTGAATTTCTGTTTGCACTATGACACCAAAAAATTTCAGAAGTAATTCCTTGGAAAGATGACATAATTTGACAAAATAGTTCCATTTCAATAGCCATTAATATACTCAGCGTCACTCTCCCACACTGGACTAGAAGGCCCCAGAAGTGACAAGAGAACGGACTAATAAGTCCTCCTAAACTCTGAGACTAATATTATCTTGTCTGGTTAAGTGAAAATTGGCCTGTATGAAGTTTAGAAAGCTGCATCTCAAGAGGCTCACAGCAGAGCTCAACAGAGCACACCCTGTCCTCCAATATCATAGAATGTTTGAGGCTGGAAGGGACTTCTAGAGGTCACCTGGTCCAACCTCCCTACACAGGTAGGGACATCTCTACCTAGGGCAGGTTGCTCAGAGCCCCATCCAGCCTGACCTTGAATGACTCCAGGGATGGGGCCTCCCCCACCTCTCTGGGCAGCCCATTCCAGTGTCTGTCACCCTCAGATTAGGGAACTCTTTTCTAATATTCAGTCTAAACCTCTCCTTTCCCAACTTAAAACCATTGTCCCTTGTCCTATCATTACAAACCCTTTGGAATAGACCTTCCCCTGCCTCCATGTAGCCCCCTTCAGGTACTGGAAGGTCACTATAAGGTCCCCCCACAGCCTTATCTTCTCCAGGCTGAACAATCCCAGCTCCCTCAGCCTGTCTTCACACGAGAGATGTTCCATTCCCCTGATCACCGTGGTGGCCCTCCTCTGGACATATGTCTACATCCTTCTTGTGCTGGGGGCTCCAGAGCTGGGCACAGTATTCCAGGTGAGGTCTCACCAGGGAAGAGTAGAGAGCAGGAATCCTCTCTCTTGATCTGCCGGCCACACTGCTTTTGATGCAGCCCAGGATGTGATTGGCCTTCTGGGCTGCGATTGCACGTTGGTGGCTCGTACCCAGTTTTTCATCCACCGGCACCCCCAAGTCCCTTTCCACAGGACCGCTCTCCAGTACATCCTCTCCCAGCCTGTACTGATAATGCTGGTTACCCGGGCCCAGGTGCAGGACCCTGCTCCTGGCCTTGTTGAACCTCATCAGGTTCATCTGGGTCCACCTCTCCAGCCTGTCCAGGTCCCTCTGGATGGCATCCTGTCCCTCTGGCATATCAACTGCACCCCCCAGCTTGGTATCATCTGCAGACTTGCTGAGGGTGCACTCAATGCCACTGTCAATATCATTAATGAAGATATTAAGCAACACTGGTC
>JANHFX010018793.1:0-32502 GCA_027560015.1 Chloroceryle amazona | reverse complement strand
GGAAAGGAAAGGAAAGGAAAGGAAAGGAAAGGAAAGGAAAGGAAAGGAAAGGAAAGGAAAGGAAAGGAAAGGGAAAGCCTGGTCTTCCTAGTCAGGGACATTCTTCTGAGGAGCTAATCTGACCTCTGATATGGTCTAAATCATTGAAATAGAAACGAGCAAATGCAGGCAAAAAAAAGTCTCCTGAATATTTGCTTGTCTAGAGGAATGGATTTACTTGGTCTGGGCTGTGCCCTCTTCTGTGTTTGCTTTCTGCAAATATCCAGCCCTTGGGTTTCACCTGCACAGACATTTGTGGAGAGCTAGTCACAATCTTGTGCACACAAATTAGTGCAGAGATGAACGGGCTGTTTCCAGAGACCGGTTGGGGAGCAGGACCAGAAACACCACTGCAAGCAGCTGTCTGTCCACCATGGTCTACCAGGGATCAGCCTCACAGTAACTAGAGAAAAATCACAGATTTTGTCAGCATGTTAAATAACTGTGACTTGCCATCCACATGTGAGGCATCTACAATCCACTTCCAGACATGGGTTTTTCTAGGCAGAAAAATAAGAGGATAGTTGTTCTTTGTGTGAAGTTTTGATTTTGCTTCTCCACACAGGGCTGTGAGAAGTGGTTGATGTAGGGGTGTGTGTTTGTGTACAGGTGTGTTTGGAGGATATATGTAGAGCTCTGTGTGTTTGCAGGGCTTGTACATGTTGCTATGACCTGTTGCATGGTTTTATAGTCAGCAGGATCCTTTGTAGCCCTCCATTCTGCACTAGAGTGAAACTTCAAGAGCTGTGGCCAGATGTGGGGGCCAGATGGTGTCTGCTTCTGCTCAGACTTTTTGTTCTGATCTTGAAATATCTCACCAGTTTTGTTTTCATCCTCCCAGCTCTCCAAAACTCCTGCACAGCTGGCCAAGTCAGACTCCTGTCTCAATCCCAGCCTGGTGGCTTGCTGTTGATATTGTAATGTGGTGTTGGGCAAAACAATCTGTCATTGAGCCCTGCAAGCCTGGCACTATCCTGCTGAGATGTGGGCCGTGAAACATGCTCCTGGTGACTCTGAACCACTGCAGGGGCAGAGGAGGGTCTCTTTCCCAGCCGTACTTCTCCCATTTCCCCATAGATGGGAGCAGAGGTCTCCTTTTACCTCCAGATCCAGCTTGGTGGGATAGAGTAGGCCCTCTCCGAACAGGAGATTTCTGTCCAGAGGAAGGGACAAGATGCTTCATAGCCCCTTTTTCACTCAGTTTTTGAAGTCTATAAACAAACCAAAAATATCTGGTCTGGATGGTCAACTCTTCTGTGATGGGGGATGATGAGATTGGATGTGCTAAAGCATTGCTGCCTTGGAGCAGCCTTGTGCTGTAATGGAGAGAGAATGCTGAGCATCTTTGTGGTCTCTCACCAGAGCAAAGAACGCCCACAGGGAGTGGAGACCATCACCTCTGTGTATGGGACAACCAGCACAGTATGTCCAGGGGGTCTCCAAGGTGCCTGTGGTGGGTTGGCATGTGCCCACTTACCCTGGTGGTGCTAAAAGCATGAACTCTTCCTTACCCAAGTCAACGTTAGCAGCAGCGTTGTGGTCAGGATGACCTATACCCACTCCAATCAAAGCCACAAGGTCATTTATTCTTTGACTCACCACCCTCTCATATTTTCTGCAATTCTTCTATGTAAATCATGGCACTGATTAAGAACACTTAACACCATCTACAAAAGCACATTCCAAGTATTTTCTAATTAATCCTTGCAGCAACCTCATTGAGGTAGGCAGTGTGCCACTGTCCTGACTTCCCGGGCTCACAGCCTTCTGACGGACAAATGTGGAATTGTACATCTGCACATTGTTAGCCCCATGCTGCTGCCACTTAATGAATTTCCTTGAAGCAGAAGGGAGCATCACACAGCACAGTTCAGAGCAGATGGAGCTGGCCACTCCGAGAGGGAAGAGACCAGTGCAGTTTCCCAACTTGCTGATCATTACAGGGCAGGAGGATGGTGCCTGTGGGGTGCTCTCCCACTCCTGATGCAGGGTCCAGTGGGTGCAGCTGTGGCTTCGTGGTACTTGAAGAACCAACTCTGCTTCCAGCCTGAGAGCAGTCTGAAAGCAAGAAGGAGAAACCACACAGGCATGAAGATTCATCCAGGAGACGATTGATAGCCTTCTCATGGAGACATGCTCTGAATTGTTATCTCCTGGTAGATACTGCAATGGCCCAAGCCATGGGTGTTGTTGTATCTCCTGGACATTGGAGCCTGGGAAATGGTTAAAACTGAGAGTTATGCGGCTGCAAGATAGAAGCAAGAAACAGATCATTTTTACCCAAGGCAATTTCCCTGGTAGATCGTTTTCCCACCTCCCCTCTGCTATTATGGCAGGTAATTGTGGCTGAATGCCAAGTTCACTGCTCCTTTCCTGGTCCTGCTTTTCTGCCTGCTCTATCTTGCATCCAAGTCATGAAACTGGTTGCTGGAGATGTCAGGTCCCAAGGTACTGAGTTTCCTTGCAAAGTGCAGCATCTGGAGACAGGGAGGATGTCTGTCTGGGACACTGACTGGGGTGCCAGTGTACCTTGTGGCTTGACATTTCTCTTGCACCAAGCCTGTAAGCTTTGCACTGTCTCTGACCACAGGTTATTTAGCTCCAGATTTTCAGGAAAAATAGGGCTGAATGGTGGCTGTTCTCACTCATGGAGGATATCTGGAAGGGATGGCTGCCCTCCTGCCATCTCTCCTTCTGTAGTGCATCATTTGTCATGCTGAGCCCCTTGCTTTGCACCTTTGTCTTGGCAGCCCTGGCTCTGTATTTCCCCCCAGCACTTCCCAGGGAGGTGGGACGGCCCCACCAGCCCCTGCACCTTGGACTCATTAAAGAGGCTCGTATGGTGCCCTCTTGACACTTGTAACACAGGAGCATGTCTTCAAAAAGCCAGACTCTGGAGATATTCCCTGGGTCTGCTGCTGGCTTTCCTCCCCCTGCTCTCACAGCCCTCCTCAGGAGGGCTATAAATTTGGCAGGAGCTGCATTATTTCCAGACCAACCCCATCTCATGTTTCCTCTGCCACGAGCTTAAGTGTCACCCTTTCCTTCTGGCCCCATAGCCTTCCCTTGTCCCACCTTCCCTTGTTGCTGCCTGCTGCTCACCCTGCCAATCATTCTGGGCAGATCCAGGAGCCTCAGATGGCATGGGCATGCCTGGCAATGGATTTGCAGGTACTCCTGTATGGCCACACTGCCCTCTGTGTGCATACAACACCACCTATATTCGTATATGAACACAGAGACATAAACCCATAGAATGGTAGCGGCTGGAAGGGACCTTTGGAGACCATTGAGTCCAACCCCCATGCCAACACAGGAACACCCAGGGCAGGCCACACAGGAACAGATCCAGGTGGGTCTTGAAAATGTCTCTAGAGAAGGAGACTCCTCCCTGGGCAGCCTGTTCCAGGCTCTGTCACTCCCACGGTGAAGAAGTTTTCCCTCATGCTGAGGTGGAACTTCCTGTGTTTCACCTCGCTACCATCACCTCTCAACCTATCACAGGGCACCACTGAAAAGAGACTGGCCCCTTCTACCTGACACCCACCCTGCAGATATTTGTAGACATTAATAAGACCCCCTCTCAGTCTTCTCTTCTCCAGGCTAAACAGCCCCAGGTCTCTCAGCCTTTCCTCACAAGAGAGATGTTCCAGTCCCTTCATCATCTCTGTAGCTCCCTGTTGGACTCTCTCTAGTACTTCTCTGTCACAATACTCCAAATGTGGTCTCACTAGTGCAGAGCAGAGAGGTAGGAGAACCTCTCTTGACCTTCTGGACATACTTTTCTTTATGCACCCCACGATACCATTTACCTTCCTGAGACAATACTTATTAAATCCTCAGAACTCCAGAAAGAGTGTATATATTTTCATGATGTTTCAGAAAACATTTTGATACCCAATTTGGCTTTGTTTCTTCAGGTAGTTGCCCAGTTATCTCCCTTTAAATGTAACTGCAAATGAAAGACATTAATTTTCCAAGTAGCTACAATGAGCTAATTTTGCTTGCTTTCCTTTTAGATGAAAGAAGAAATGGGACCGGGTAACGAGGAATAAAGAGAAATATTTTCATCCTGCTCTTCCTCTGCGTATAGTCTTATCTTACGTCCTTCACTAGCCCACATCCATGTTATGGATGTCCATACATATACATCACCCTCATTCACATCTATAGTAACTCTACATGGGGAACTTATTTCTGGAACTTGATTTGTAACAAACATAACGGCACTGTAAAATAAGTAAAAAAAAATTGAAAAGTAGTAATTGTGGTTAAAATCCAAATCACTAGCTCAACTTTGTACAGCCTGCTTCCAGACCCATACCTTGTCTGACAGTCTCTCCCCCTACCACTCTGTTCATCTTCCTTCCCAGCACACTCTCTCAAGTTTCACAACTACTAACCCAGCTGCAGCCTTCTCTAGATAACCCTCAAGATGCTAACATCACAAGGTTGAAAGTGCTTCCAACTTGCACAAAACTAAATGATTCAACTTTAAAGCCTGCTCTTTTTAAAGACATCTCTTATTTTTGGCTTGAGATCTTATTTCAGAGACTCCTATACAGCTTGCTAAAGAAACACTGTAAAATTAAATGCTCCTCCTATAGTCATAGAGAGAGACATTTTTGGTTTTTTAGTTATGGTGCCTCTTCCATTTACACTCAAAATAAATTATCAGCAAAAGGGTATTTAGCAGCCAAAACGAACATTCATTTTTTTTCTTTAAATATTTAAATTTTCACCAATCAATTTGCACAAATTCCTCACACTGACACTGAATTCATTCATACCATTAATCTGATGAAACCAGAGAAAATTCCCAAAAAACCTTCTCACACTTCCTCTTCCATACCACGCTCCCCAATTTTTCATACATGCCTTAAGTTCAGTGCAGTTATCAGTGACACGCACACAGACTAACATCAAGAACACACTTGGCATCCAAAGAGAATTTCCACCCATTAACTCTGAATTTCGACGAAGCTGTTTGCCCAGCAGCAAACCCCTCACGTAGACACATTCGTACGCTTACAGGGACCTGTTTACCCACACCAAGCTACTCTTCTTCCCCGACAGAATTATTTGATCACTGAAGACTGAGATGTCTACAAGAAGGAACATGGGATGCTCATGAAGGCTGCCCAGAGTTATCAAGGAGGGTCACAAAACATTCAAGTTTAACTGGGAAGTGGAGCACAAGTCAAAGTGTTTCATAAACCACAGCCTTACAGCCGTATTCATTCATAACTAACGAATGAGTTTTCTACCTCTGGTCCAGTCTCCTTATGCCTTTCTTGTTAAGACTTCTTTCTTCGGTTAGTTAACCTTATTGCTTCTGCAGTATTTGTAACAGACAACACAGCCTGCCTTCTATTACCATACAGCAAACAGTACCAGTGTTCCTAAGGGAATTCTGAAGTCAGTATCTGTCCTAACTCATTATCTAATAAACATACTTGAAAAAGTAACACGAATTAAAGTAAATGTGCCTTTCTGTTTGCATTATAGCACCAAGTGATTTCAAAATTCCTTTGTAGGAATATATATTTGGCAAATATAATATTTGGCAAAAAGAGCTTCCTTTCATTAGCCATCAACACATTCAGGACCACTCTCCCACACAGGACTAGAGGGTACTCTGAGTGACAAGGCAGCTCTATGTTCAGACCTCCTGAACTCTGTGTCTGTTATTGTCTTCTCTGGTTAAGTGGAAAGTGGCTTGTATGAAAGTTTAGGAAGCTGCATCTCAAGTGTCTGACAGCAGAGCTCAGTGAAGCACATCCTGGCTTCCGATATCAGTCTTTTCCTTCCACACTTGACACAGGGGTTGATGAAATATCATCTGAGTAGGCTTCAGCAGTGAGGAGATCAGAAGAATTAGGCTTTACTGGAGTTTAAAAAAAAAAAATCTCCTATCATTCAATGTGTGGACAACAACATATATGAATTTCTGTCCTGACACAGGGTTTCCTTTGTGTTCATCTCCTGCATTCACAGAATATGGGAAGCAGCATGGTGTCCTGCTTTCCCAATCACAGGCAAGCAGGCCACACTCTTGATTTCTGAATCACCATGAGACCACCATGAAGTGGTTTCCTTCCAAATTACATGTGACCCTTGCCTTTAGCCAGGAGTGCTACTTCACAGTTGAAATGTTTCATACAGAAACACACAGCTGTCTCTATCTTCAGACAGGCAGAATGATCTTTTGGCTTCCATTCAAGTGCCTACTTCTCCTTTAGTTAATAATTCTCTTCAAAGGTGGGAGATCTTGGAACTCTCCTCCATCCTAGAGATGCACATCCTTACATTCCTGCATTGTACAGGTAGGGCTTCCAAAGCCATCCCAGTGTCATTGAGTAGATTCACATTTGTAAACAGTTTTGCTTTCCTTTTTCATCTTCACTTAGATATTCACACCCTGTTGCCCAAGGCCCACAGACCAATCGCTTTTAGTGGGACTTATACTCCTTAACTACATTAGATGAGCTCCCAAACAGTACTTAAGATATCTAAACAGTTCTTCACACACAAGGTTCTTCCAGTACCTCTTCAAAGCCCTTTGTCTCTCAAGGGACTGTTAGTACTAAAGCAAAAAATCGCAAACTGCTTTCCCTTCGTTCTAAGCAGAGATTCACTCAGGCTACAGCATGTGCTCTGCACACTAGTAGCAGTTAAGCTGTATCTGCATCTTGTGAGATGTATTCACATTTTCAGAAGTTAACTGAACACTACAGACAAATTGCTACCGGTCTTCATTCCAATCCTTCCACTTCTTGAAGCATCTTACCAGTTCCATCATCTGCATCATTCTGACCAGTCTCCCAAATCTCTGACTTTGTCCCAAAGCCATCAGTGGCAGAAGACTCCGTATAGTCTGCAGGGTTAAATGTCCTAGAGTTTTAAAAGTTAAGAAATGGAAGAGAACACATGGGTCATTCAATGAACACAAGTGTCATCATTTTTAGCTGAAGTTGTATTAGATTTAACATCTTGATTTCCATATCATTTATCTTGATAATTCTGGTTTCAAACATTTTTTTTTTTCTATGAGCAGACACAGATAAAAAGGGAGAAAAGAGAAAAGTAAGGCAAGAAAAGACTGAGAAGACTGGGGAAAAAAATAATACTTTAGAGAAACTGAACCAAAACAACAATTCCTGAAAAAGCAATTAACAGCATATCTATGCCTCCCAGTCTTACAAAGCATTAGTTCAGATGTACCCCTTCAGATAAGCCCCTCTCAGATAACCGTTTCTCAACAGGCACTTGACTAATGAGAAACCAGTATGATGTCCTTTCAGAGCAACAGACCTGTGCAGGACAGGAGTTGGATCACCAGCAAGATTATTTCAGAATGCACTCCTGGCACAAATGCCAAAATACAGCTAAAAGGTGAAAAAGGATCATTGAAACAAAAACTCTTTTCAGTTTATCATCTACAAGTATGAACATGAAGGATTATCAGAGAAGTAGAATGATCCTTCATGACATGACTGGTATTACAAGAAATGTCATTAACACTGAACGAAAGCAGTGAAGGCTACATTTCTATGAAGCAAGTTATTCCAACAAAACTGAGAAAAATCTTTACAGCTGCAGAGCAACTTACTTCAGTTCTGTTTTAGGGTGCATGTATGTCCAAACAGATAAAGCATGAAACCTCAAAAACAGAAGAAAGTTTATAATTGCTAGACTTTCTGGTTTTGTATAGAACTTGCACGCTCTAAATTACACTGAAACAAATCTATTTTTAAATTGACCTAGGACTAGATGCACCACACAGAACTTTCAGCCTCCAAGGCACGATGTGGCTGCTACTGATAGGTACAAATGTGTTCTCCAAGTCTGAGATATTAACACTGAGTGAACAAACATACATTAGGTTTGTACAGGTGTGTCTGGTTAGGAATACTGGTTTAAGACAAAAGTAAACCATTAATCATCTAACAGACCTGTGATTTTTTGCATCCATTTTTTTTATCAAACATACAGTAGTGTAAAAACATACAGTGGCAATATTGTCAATTAATATTGACACTGTTGTTTGATCCTTGCTAAAGTCTGTGCTCTGCATGTTTCTTACCCCATGCCTTGGGCTGAAAACCTCCCCGCTCCTCTCCCTCTGCCACGTCCAAACCCTAGGAGAGAAAACACCATTTAACAGCAACAGCAGAGGAGCCGCCAATCACTAGTCTGTGACATTAGAAAATACTACGGTTGAAGAAGAAAACTACCATAGTTAAATATCATTTACTTCCCAAATTTCCTCACAGGAGAAATTGTTTCCTTAACACACACAAGTAAGCCACAGTTCATCTAAGACTATGCATTTCAGTAGGACTTGTAATTCTTTGCTATCTTTTCTGTATCTAGTGAAGTAGCTCCAAATGCCAAGAAAAGGACTTACCTAAAGACCCAATCCACATGAGACTGTTACTGCCAAATAATTAGACAGTTTTGTCTCTTTCTCACTCTTGCTTAAGATGCTCTATAGTCAAAGCCTCCCTGAATACTCTCAATTCTCAAGAAATTCCCTGTCACTCCTTGTCTGAGGAGAATAATTACGCCATTTGTTTCCTTCTCTGACTCAACCCACCCGCCCACTCCTACCCTCCTATGCCTTCACCAACCTGCAGCCACACATTCCTTCTGCTTCCTCCTTAATCCTATTTACTGACAAGAAAATTACCCAATTCAAATTACTCAAACAACTTCCTTGCTATCACCTACAAGAATATTAATTTGCATTTTAACAAAACCAACTATTTGTTGGCTCCAATTTTGATACCAGCCTCATCTTACAAGGTTTGTGATACAGTGAATGCATTTATTTCTGCATGTTGCATACTGCCAACAAGGTATGAAAAGTTTTGTATTACTTAACCATCCATAAAGCACATATCTGCATGTTAGAAACTATTTCTTACCTGCAGCATATTTCTATGCAATTCCCCTCTGCCACCTTTTTTTTAGGACTTCAGTATCTGTGGCTTTTCTAGTTTGTTGGGTTTTTTTGAGGAAGACTATGAATATTTTGTATTACAAGAAGATGAACTGCAGACTGAGAACAGTCACATTTAAAAACAGAATTATATAGTAATTACAAGTCACCAAGCAACTACAAGTTCACTAGAGCACAAAAATTACGATCTTAAGTCACCAACATACTGGTTGTCCAAACACCAAAATTTGGATCAAAATTACCCCTTCGTTACAGGGCACCACCTAAACTGAGTAAGAGCAGTATCTCCAGGACATGGTAAAACCAGTTTAAGAAGTTCCTATTTTAATGGCTTTCCTTTCCCTCCTCTCACCACTCATTCTTCCCTTTGCCCTAGAGTTCACCATCAAAGTGTCAAAGACATTTCTGGACCTCTAAAAGGTTTACCACCTACATTTGCAAGGATTTCTCAGAACCATCAAAATAGCAGGATAGCTTTACTCACATTTTGATGAAAGAGTTTACCCATATCCTATAAAAGATGGTAACTGCTACCTACAGAGGAACCGTGGAAATCTGCAGAGGAAAGCTTCCCATTCAGCAACACACAGTGTTTTGGTGGGGCAAGAACACAGAAGAACCAAAGCCTGCCACCAGGCCAGGACTGATATCTCAACATTATATCTCTGGTATTTCCCTCTCTTTGCTCTTTTTTCACAGACAGAGGTTAAGAAAGAGGCAACAACAGCTGCAGTCCAGCAAATGCCATCACTCTTTACTGAGTCCACCAGAGCTCTTTGCTCTACCATAAGCAACAGAGCCCCAGACCCTGCTGTACCAACTGACCGTAACTCAGCCTCTGAACCCCCTTGCTCAGACTACCATTCTACTGCTCTGCTCGCCTAGAATACCCAAATACCCATGGCATTACAAGGTTGCAGCTCTTAGAGGAACAGAAGTCAGTGCACTCCAGATTACATTTCTGCCCATTCTTTTACAAGTGGAAGCCATTAGATAAGTTTAGTTGGGGACACTGGAGGAGATATCTGTGTAATAAATGTACGTCTTACAAGACCAGATTGGGAGCTACAAATCACAGAACAGTCAAGCAGAAATAATTTTGAGCGAGGCAGCCATTAGGTATAGAGAGATTAGCTGGAACAGCTAGCATGAAAGTACAAATAGATTTTAGAAGAGGTAAGCCTCCCAAGTGCAAAAGCCTGAAAGAATAACCCAAGCATATTAAACAGAAGATCAAGTTTTAACATGCGAGACATGTAAAATGCTGTACCAGCATGGGCACAATAAACTACTGGCTAAAAACAGGAATAAGAGCCTCTAACAGTTTTAGAGATCATGTTATTACTGAAGTTCCATACACAGACTCAAGACTACTAGCCAGACAGGGCTTTTTTAATACCAAATTACTTCGAAAGGTAATACTGAACCTGAATTTCAAGTGGATTCCCTTAGCTTCATATACCTGTATCTGTGAATCCTATCAAAAGTTTAATTAACAAATGCAACAAAAAGCATTCTAATGAAGACAAACGGGAAGCACCAAACCAGTGGGGTTACTGAGAGCACTACATGCAAAGCTAGAAAAGACTAATTCAAAATAAAGGACAGCGAATACTCACCACTGAAAGATCATCCTAACTCAGGCACTGAATCTCATACATCATGGTTATTAATGCAAGATGCTAGCAGGAATGGCTCACGGTCTCTGACACAAACAGATCAATATGTTCTTAAATTTGCCTGTTAATAAAGTTACTTCTCTCAGCTACTGAAATTAAAATATGGCCTTAAGACAATTAGAAGTCACAGTCTTCTGATGCCAAGAAGTTAGTCATGAAGCAACTATGAATGACCACCAGCTAACTGCAAACTTTAACAGCAACTAACATGTCAGTGAGCAAATGGGGTTTCACACCACAATTCAGAGCTGGGGCCCAAATTCTGAGCATGTAATCCCACAGTAACTTAAATCCACTTACATCAGATTTACTACAACTGATGTCTTCCTCACTAGTAATCACAAACTTTACCCTCTTGCCTGCATTGCCAGTTTTGCACAAACCAGTGAGTGGGCACAAAACCACTATCAGAAAAAATAATTATTAGTTCATTTTTGGATCAGCTCTTTGAACCAGTTCCCCTTTGTTAAATGGGCTAGAAAACTAGTCACTTCTACAGCAAGATAAACCACCAAAAACACCTGTTGTCCCTAGCTACCATGCTGCCTGCCCCCTTTTTCTTATTTTGACTTGATTAGTTTTAAACTTAGTTTGATCTTCTGATACAGTTCAAGTGCACAAGGAGACAGACAGAACCAATTCCTCTCACCAGTAATACCAATTTATGCTTGTAATGTAAAAAATATCAGTTTTACACTACTCTAAAAAGTATCTATATGCTATAGGTCTCAATGGTCAATATTTTATAATTTTTTTTCCCTGTGGCAATTCACAATGAGCAATTCTTCTATCAACTTTTTAATTTACCCATAAAAAGAGAAGAAGTGACCTGGCAGTAGCTAATCTTCCAGTGAGTCTAAAGGAATAGATATACTTAGAATCAATCAGCACGTGGAGCACAAAAGCAAATCATGGACATCAAGCAAGTAACAAAATTGCTGCCCTGATTCACAGAAACCCTCCTAAGGCAGAATTGCTTACTCTCTCTGTTCCAGGAAAAAGAGGACTTGGGAGATATGTTTCAAGTTGATTCTGATCAACATTCCCGCTACTACCCCTATCCAACACCATTTAAAACAAGTTTTTGTTTCCTCTAACATTGTAACTGTTCAGCTGGGTACCACTGGGGTTTCTTTACTGCTCTCCAGCACATCTTCCTCAGCTGACTAGCTTCACATTAGCCATCACATTCTCAATTCATATTTTTCTTTTCTACACTGAATTCTAGAGAACTCAACAGTTACACCCTGGCAGGTGGCAAGATCAGTAAAACCCACTGGGAGTTCCAAACACTTACAAACTCACAATCAAGTCTTTTTCTTTGGGGCCATCCATGCATGGAAAAAATCCTTCATCTCATGCACAACATTTGTTCCCCCAAAGCACACACTGCATGGGAGCATGAGAAAAGTGTACTACCACAATTCAGATGGGTCTAGTCCACTGACTTAATAGCCAATTCTGTGGTAAATCCAGTTTGCTGACCTTGCAGACCTAAATCCTTCCACTGCAACACAGGTGCTTTATTTCAAAACTCAGATGTTCACACTTAGAGGTTTAAATTAGATGAAGACACTTTATGGTTAAAAAAGAGACCTAAGAACAGCTGAAAGGAAAAGGAAATGCAGACTGGAAGGGAAGGCAACGCCCTAGATTTGTGCTTATCTCCAGCTACACAGTAACTGAACACCCCCAGTCTCCACTCTGGAAATACAGAGCCAGACATCCTTCCAGCACATGTCAAGGTGACAAGAGGCTTAAGCCTTATGAAGAGATAAGGTGGCTATATATAGAAAGTTTGTATTCTAGGTATTCCATACTACCAAAACAAACACTAAAGTTGTATTTAATAATTCAAATCCATTTTTGTCTTATCAGTCATCATAAAGCTAGAAGCATTGGATCAGTTTATATACTGCATATGGTCTAGTAACCACTTTTAGAAGCATGTGCAGGAAACTTTCATCTCTAAGATTATGTTTAAAAGAAAATAAATAACATGTTAAAGTTCTGGTTAATTAAAAACAAATAAGTTTTTAAAAATCATACTACAGCTTATTAACCAATGCAGAACCAACTACAGCAAAACTGAACAGACTAGACTGTGACCCCCCAGAAGGTGTGCGCTACATTCAGGATAAAAAAAAAAATTAAAAAAAAAAAAGAGAGAGATACCTAGATCTCCTTACTACTTATGGCAAGGGAAATCTAAAATATATCCTGCACCAACTGAGCTAAGCTTTTAAAACACAAAAACACAAGAAGACACAAAGATACAAGGTATGCAATTCTGGTTGCAGAAGCTAAATGTTTTCTGTGGATAACACAGATTTCTCCACAGAAATTTTACAGATCTCAACCATACCCCCACTCAGTCATCTCTTTAGTAGGCACAGAGGTCCTAGACTTCTTGATCCTCACACCACACACGCAGTCTCCCCTATGCCTTCAAATTCCTTTTCTAGCTCTACCACATACTTTTCAACATGGGGTGGAGGACAGTGGGAGAACCAGGCCTGTACTTTAAAACTGAAGATGCAGTAACAGTAAAAAACAACAGCATATAAAAATAAATTGTGCCTGTAAAGTCTGTCAATTTGTATATAATAATGCAGATTATTAAAACACAAATGAGAAGACCTTTCTAGAGTTAACAATCCTAAAGACAATTATCTTCCTCCACAATTCCTTTAAGAGATTCCAGACAGTTACAAATCCGTGCAATACTGACACACAAATATAGTCACTTCGATGCAATTACTATTATCACCATTACAGTATTTTTTTTACATTTAAATTCAGCTCATTCAACAAATTTAGTCTGAAAAGACAGATGGGAAGACCATCTTACAAAAAAAGGCATCTCTTGAATCCTTTCCAAGTCAAAGTTTATATCCTCAGTTTAGCAAGAAAAAAATTAAGGCCAGAGCAATTGCAGCCGGGATGTATTCTGAAACACATTCTGTGATGCATTTTTGCTTTCTGTTGATCCGTCAGTGCTACGTATCCACTTCAAATCCCCAATCTCACACATATTAGCAACCAGTGCTGTTTGTACACTGAACCTGCCACCCTGTAAAGTTGCAAGGAATGTTACACACTCTACTGCACAAGAAGTCAGTGTCTACAGCAACAAGACTGAAATACTCAGTATCAGGATTTCTCCCCTTCAGTAAACAGCACATAATCACCCCAGTGTCAATCCCACTTTTGCTATTTTCAGTATTTCTTAAAATCAGGTTGTTCTACAGTTAAGCAGTAATACACTGGCCACAAGCAAATCTACTAGAAAGCAGCCAAGAAGACAACTCCAGCCTGAGAAGGTAGCTTAAAATAGAAAGAGACTGTGTCACTCAGATATTAGCTGACCCTAATTTTGCATCCAATGCTTAATTCCTAAACACACACACACTGTGCATGAAACACTTCTTAAAAAAAGGTTCTGTAGTGATTACCAGAAATGTATTTACCTTCAGCTAAAGTACTTTATCCCACTTTTGACTATTCTGTGTAACCAGAAAGAGAGACTACTGAATGAAATGGTAGAAAGTTGTTTTTTTTTTCCTATTATTTCTACTAATCTCCAAAGAAAGAAGGTCATGCATCCCCAAAATACTGAGAAGTGAATTACAGAGCTTTATACAAGTCCCTGCAGATTTCAAGGGCTTGCATTATAGAATTAAAGTATTTCCTGCCACCGAATACACACACTTGCAACATAATGATCCTGAAGTCATTCAACAGGTTTATCACAGACAGCTGAGAACACTTCATTAAGAGTTTGCTCACATGAACACAGAGTCTAAACTGTTTGGTAGAGAGATACACTAATACTAGGTAAACTAAGCCAGCGAACAGAAGTTGGTTGAAATTGTTGCTACTTCATCAGATATGTCAGTTTGATCTGATGATTAAGTGCTTTAGCTTGATATTCATAGCTTAATGTACGATATTCAGCCAGAGCTACAGTGTTGACAACAAAAGCAGTGTATTTCTCATAAGATTGCAAAGCAAAAGACACACTGCATCTGAAAATAACCTCTAAGTTTCACTCAGTTTAAAAAAAAACTACCTTTATGATTTGAGTATAAAGGATTATTTTACACCACAAATACTGAAAGACTTACATTCCATTTATTAACAGTGCTAACACACCAAAACCTGTAGCTGTAAACTATACCACACTCACCCCTGCAGAGCTACTTCTCTGCTCCCACCATTTGCTGTTTGCTGATTCACAAGCACAACTGAGTCACTTCTGCAACGCTCTGGAAGCTACACGTTTTTCCATCTTTCCACTCCTTCAAGATGCAAGTCTGCACACAATGAAGTTGGATGCACCTATCTTTAAATGCTTCGTTACTGGATATTCCAAAGAAAAGCTTTCATTAGCTCTGCTGTGAACTTTATCGATTTAACCCATTTAATACCCACTTTCCCACACAATTTGCACTGTACCTAGGTTACTCATTTTCGTGACTCCTGCTCTAAGAAAAAACACGCTTCTTTACACTCTAATCTCTGAAAATCCAAACCAACATATCCCTCAATTCCACACCAAATCCATTATCAACATCTTCCCTATGTCTTCTGCAGTATAGGATCAGAGCTTTCCCTAAGCCTCTGCAGTATTATTTTTCCACAGTTCTCCTCATCAACACTTCCCAAGCCAAATTGCTTCACTTACCAAAAAGTCTCGAAGATGGCTTGTACTTTCTCTGGCTACTGAAAACAGAAAGCAAGCCTGACAAACATATCCACCCCAAAGAAACTTCACAAGTACACATCAAATGCCTTCCTGAAAGCCTTACAGTTAGAATCTTGTATTCTCCTGCTGCCAGGGTACATCCCAAGATGCCCAAAGCACTGCCACTCACAGAAGGCTGACATGACTATCTGAGAAAACAGCTCTCCATAGCTAGAGCACAGCAGCCTGATACACAGGAAGTTACCATAAATGCGATTTGTGTCAGTTCTTTCAAGTTGTTCTGAGATCAAAACATGACAAGGCATAAAGGAGGGAGATGTACCTAAGTTAAAGGTGGCTGAAGTGCTTTTGAAATCAAAGGATAGCCAAGAAATGCTTAAAAAGAAGTGTTTAAAGAAAGAAATCTGGATGTACCATTCCAGGACATGAAAACAGTGCCAGTCCCACACCAATGTCACCATCTCACCTCTCCCACGACCACGTTTCCCACGGTCAGAAGGCCTCTCTCCTTGATTGTTGTCCACTCCATTCTCTTCAGATCTAACTGTGGAGAGAGGACAGCTTAAGAGAAGCTTTATAGACTTATACATGAGACAATATAGCCATCTGCTTAACCTGCACCCCAAAAGAAAAGGCATTCTTCTTCTTTGGGGGCCTAGCTACAAGTAAGTTATGTTTACTTTGCACTAGACAATTAGGAAGCAAAATATCTAATAAGAAATTGTCTCTCAACAGACATATTTCTGGGGGAAAAATGTGCAATGTTTTGAATCCTACACTATTAAAATAATTACAGCCTCAGCTCTTTAATGAATTAGAGAACATAGCTTCCTCATACTATGCTTCCTTGATAATATGCTGGGTGCCAACAGTGAAAGAATAAGGGATAATCAGGAGCACATCTGTCCTCCTCTCTGCCTATACAACAGTCCTGGACAACCAGGGACACCTAAAAAACTCTTGTGTGCATTTAACTCAAAGGGATGACAACTGGGTGAAGGTGAAGCATTTTAAAAGCACTGCAATTTAAATATTGTGTGGAATACTCCTGAGGAGATAGTCTAAAGATGGCTGGTTCCTTGAAGAAAAATTGAAAAAGAAAGACTAGCCACTTAAAACACTGCTGCAGTTTTGTACTGCACAACCTCTACTAATGGCAGCAACAAAATCATTACTTCTTGGACATAAAGTCAGGAAAAAAAATATCAATATTTGGCAACCACATGAAAAACATTTAATCCCAGTTTACAAAAAGAGACAAGCATCACCTTACTCTGGCAAAAATTTTGGCCCTTACTTTCATTTTGATGAATCAGATTTCAATTTGTTCTAAGCATAGCTGTTATTTTTATTAGCATCTTTTTCCTATCTTGACACTGTTGTATTCTACAAAAATTCATGTCTTCACTGGCACAGTATTAGAATATATTACAATATTGTATTAGAACAGTTCAATAATGTTGTAATTTTTTTTTCCTCATTTTAAGTGAAAAGCTAAACATACTGTTTTCATTTTGGTTTCTCTGCTCAGGTATCAGTGTTGGGTATAAACCTTACAAGTGTATACAGCTTTAATACTGCTCATAAAACTTAGAAGAGAAAAAGCAGTGTGTCTCCAGCTGTGATCTAACATGATTCTATCTAGCTTGGAAACATCAGTTTACCTTTATACAACTGTATTATTACGCCTAAATGTTTCAACTCAAAAAGAATTTTCTCTGTTGTAGAAACTCACCTTCTGTTGGCTTATGTGAGTGATACATGTTAGAGATTAACAATGATCCCAAGTCTGCTCATTCCCCTTATGAGAAGATGAGAACATCTTCAGGTTTTCCCATTCATAAAAAGAGATTGTGTCAAAGATGGATAACTTTTTCATTACAAGAAAAAAAAAATGTATCAGCTATGTAGCCACATACTTTCTCTCAAGCAGTTTTAGAGAGTCAATTCCAAAAACTTGCATAGTGAACAGCAACTTGTGCAAGATCAACTAATACAAAAAGTATCAAAATTTAAATTAAATTGTGTGTCTGAACAAGCACAAACCATCTCAAAAACAAGTTAGATAGACAGATTAAGCATACCTGTCACACAAACATGTTATGATGCCTTCTGCACTGAGCTATAACTCGGGTGGACTTTATTAAGCATTCACTTTTAACTCAGCCAGTTTCAGCTGCAATAAAAGTGTCTGAATCTTTAAAAATGAACACCTATACATACACTCTCGGCCACGGCTGCCTCCTCTTCCCCGTCTGTTGGAACTTCCCCGTCCACGACTCACTTCTCTGTCCCCTCGTTTTTCTCTGATCTCTTTGTTTTCTGAGCCTTCCTTTCCAAGGCTTTTCTTCTTTCCCCCTACAGTCTCCCAAGAAGTCTATTTGGGTAGAATAGAATTAGATACAAAAGTCAAAAAGGAAGAGACAGGTCTTAATGCGTACTTCCACACCACCCCTCCAGTTCATGGGAAAAAAACAGGGATTTCATAATGTCACATATGTAATACCTTGCAAACTACACTGGTGCAAACAGAACACAGGTTGCAGTTTTGAGAAGAAATGATAAACAAGTTTTAGAAGTTGGACTGTCTCATGAAAGGTGAGAATCCCAAATATTTCTGGCTATAATGGACTTCTACTAGTTCAAGGAAGACTAGATACAACCACAACACAGAAAATCTGCAAAGTAAAGCAAGTTTCCCTCTCAACTACCTCCATATATCTAGCAAAGGTGGCACAGAGCTATCTTTTTCTCCCAAGGAAATGAAAAAACGCCTATTAGTGTCATTGAACACAGAACTGATAGTAAGTATGTGGCCTAAGGGGGGGGGGGGGAAGAAAAAAAAAGCCACTATCCATCCATATTAGAATTCAGGTACGTGGAGACAGAGTGGCAGAACAACAACTTGGGAAAATTAGAGCCATGATAAGCCAGACCATCCACTCTTAACAGCTACAGATAATCACATGCACCAAAATACTGGAAAAAAAATATTTCTGAACAATACAAGGGGCCAGGGTCCAAACATCAGCCTTCAGCTTAGTAATAAACTCCAGAATAAACTCAGGGATCATATTGGCTCTACAGGAGTATCTGTAGGAGTTGAAAATAAAATGACTAAAACACTTGCTAATAATAGCGCTGCACCTCATATATTATGCAATTGCATGGTTAGTCTGTCGAGCTATAGTTGCAAAGCAAAGAAGAAGAAAGCCATTATTTGCAAACTGCTACCATGGCACATGGTTTTTATGCATGTTCCCATTTCTAGGAGTATATAGTATTTAAGCAAGAAATTTGTGTATGCAAATAAGGTGCCATCAGCTGTGAAGCACTAAAGCCATGACCTCTGACAGACGCCTGCATCAAACAAAAAGGTTGGCAATTAGTATTTTCAGGATCTGTCCAATCTCCCCTCAATTCAGACAACAGCAACTCAAAAGCCCTCACGAGGTAGGCAATAACCAGCCAGTCCAAGCCGCCTGCAGCTGTATAAACTAATGCTATTGAGAAAGCAGGTAACAAACGAGTTTACAAGCATAAGCTCAATGTTTCAGGTCTCCTCTGAGACAGTAAGTACTGAGAGAATGGTTACACTCATTTTTTGTCATGGTTTAAGTGATAAAAAAGGCTGAAATTACCTTTCAGTTTTGTCTCCAGTATAGAGGACTACACTGACATGAGGCAACATAGGTGAAGTGCAGACGAGAAGTACAAAACCACACATTTGAGCAACATCACACTATTTGTGCAACAGAAAACTTTTCCTTAAGTAATTACCATATGGCTTCACCTGCTGTACACATTAACACACTACAATGTTGCTACAGCTTTAGAGGCACTTCACAGGAGGAAAAAATAACTGGTCTGACAAATGAAAAAACAAGTCTATATAGTTCAGAACACATTACGATTTCACTGTTAGGCACGGTGCCAAAATCATTGACTGTTTTAAGAAATAACCAAAACTGGATGACCCTGCAAAACTTAAGAGGAAGCAGCCTCTTCTTAGCAAGGCTTTACATAACTTGCAAAGGATCAGTAAAAGGATGACTATGAAAGTATCAGATTTGTGATTTTCACAATATTATTTTGAGGAAAGCCTTGGGAGAAGTTGGGTATATCCTTGAAGACACAGGATGGTGCTACCTCTGGACATGGCAATCCATCACAGACTATCATAGCTGTCTGGTTTTGTAAGGGACTAACTGATTACGATTTCAGCTAACAGTGCCTGAGGCAACCCAAATGACAGCTGTGGGCCTGACCTTGGAAAGTATGTAAAAGCAGCCTTCTTGCTGGCCTGATCTTGGACAGGAAAAAAGAATCTGAAAGGTCCCCTTTGCCCTATCTTCCAAGGTTTAGGAAGTAAAACACAGATGTACATAAAATGGATCTAAAAAGTTAAATGAAGTCTTGGGCAAAGAAACATCTCTTTCTCTACTCTCATCCACAAGTCTCTATCTATCCAAAGTCAGACTGCCACAACTGTTGCAAATGAAAAGCCTTTATAAAGACTGCATTTAAATACTACATCCATTTCAGCAACCAAGGCCACACAAAAGGCTTAAGTGATGGCTGCTTAAGGAGACCTAACACTGAACAATGCTCCATGGACCTCCAGTGCATACAGCATAAATCCTTAGACCATAGCACTAAAAAAACCTAAATGGAAACGAACACACACACAAACCAATTGGCAGAGCACCAAAAAAACCTGCGAATAGTCTAGCTATCTCTCCTTAATCTTCTAATTCCTCAAACTGGATAGACACATCTTTTTCCAAATGAGGTAAAAAATGAAACCTGCATTCATAACTAATAGTACCTCTGTTTCCAACTTTACATCAAACACACAGTTAAACTGTTCTAGAGTATAATGGCCTTAAAACAAACCCTTCCAGTCAGAGGCCCACAAACTTCCACAAGGAAGAATAAACTTCTTCACACCCTTCAATTAGTAATACTCCTTCCTCCTTGAGCTCTTTATATTCTCTGTGTTTGTTCCTATGTTGTATTTTGTCTGTGAAGAGCAGTGGGTTCAGAGGAACTTATTAAAGAGCAGAATATCAGGATGTGTTCCTTCAAACTGATAAATGAGTTCAGAAAGTTTCTTAGCAAATTTTTATAAGTGAACATGACAGCATTCTCCATCAGCCAGAAAACTGTTTTCAACCAGAAAACAACAAATACGATAAATACAATACAGAAAGACAGCACAATACCAAGATAGATTTAATCAAGGTGAGATGCTCTTTCTACTCCCAACTTGTAAGCTCGCTCAGTATTACACAGTGTCTTAGATACTCAACTCTGATAAATGCAAAAAGGGGTAGAAAATAAACTCTCCTCCGTCAGAATGTTATATGTCCCAATTTAGGGTGTGTAGGGGTGAGTTTCCTCATTAACAATAAACCAGAATACACATCCTGACAAATCACAGGAAATACTGAATGTTTGGGATTAAGAAAGGAAGTCCAGGTTTCTTTCCCAACTTAGATAAGATGGAATCTAGTTTACTGCCTTGGATAAACTGTAAGAAGACCCTCCAGCAAAAACTTCAGCCACAGCAAGACATATTTCCATTTTATCTTGGGATAAAAAAAATAATTGCTGTGTGCAACATTCTAAGCAACATTATTTGTTGTTACATATACATTGCCTAGTTTCCTCTTTCTGTTTTACAATGAAATCATGCAAATGAGCAGCACAGTTAAAGGAGCAACTATTTCCTGTATCCTCTTCTGCTATTAGTTGCCAGTGCAGCTTTCAGATGTAGAAACCTCCTCTCACTTCAATACTGTCAGCACACACCTGTAGAAGTTGCATGACTTAAAATGTCCGCTTGCCCTTTAAGTTTATAAAGATTGCCCTTAGTGGCAAAAACTTAGTCTCAAGGCTGTGGCAGTGCTACAGAGTCAGCTGCAAACACTGCAACAAATAACAGGCCCCTGAACTGAGTTATTTTGCAGAGTTAAAACTGCTGCATGTAAACAAAAGCCAGAAGACTCTGCAAAAGACCAGATGAACACCCACAGCCTTTGGAGCCTACTCCATGGTACATGTGCAGTAGAAAAGCTTTCCTGGTCTCCATTTCCTTCCAAAGAATTTGAAGGACACAGAAATGACAAGCTTCCAAAACAGGGCTTTTCCAATCACTTTTTACAAGTTGAAAGGCACAGCAAAAAGAGAGAGTGGTTTATTATGAACGTAAAGCCTTACCGTGTCTGAACTTCCTTCCAGCAGTATGTTGATTGCTCTGTTCACGTCCCCATTACAATCATGTAGTGCCACTATGCACTCATCCTGGTTTTTCCCCGTCACTTCTATAAGCTGGCAGCAAAAGTCAGACGTTAAAATATCTAAATTATCATTATATGAAAGTAAGAGTTAATACCATCACAGATTCCAACAAAGTACATAGGTACTGTGTCAGAGCAAACTAAAAGCCTAGGTAAAGGTACCTTATTTTACATATCTGCTTGAAATTCAGAAGAGACAGGATGAAACAAATTAAATGGTAATCAAGAAAGTATTCTCTTTCACACCTTTTTTTTTTTCCTTTATGCTTGCAGCAAATGGTGCCACCCCAGAGACAGCACGATATGACAGTAAAGATGTAAAAGATGAGGATAGCTTCTGTATCGTCCTCTCTCCCCCCATCAAACACCCCCCTCCTTATACCACTGTGAGAGAACAGACATCAGATATGCCACGGTTATTTTTCTGCCAGATAAGCTCCCTTGATCCATTTCAGCAAACAAGGCCTTACAAAAGGCATAAGCAATGGCTGATTAAGGAAGCCTAACACTGAACAATGCTCCATGGACCTCCAGTGCACATCCTGAGGAATGGGGGATGGAGATAATCACAGTCTGACATAAGACATCCAGCAACTTCACCCAAAGGGAAAACAAACAAAAAAAAATCCAAACATCAGCTAGAAATATATATGCACAATGTAAGATACTGGAGATATCCTATGGAGCACTTCCTTCTTAGCCTTCCCACCAGCAAAGCTACAGGCACTGCTGATGCGGGTCCTTTGGCTTTAGGAATTACAAGTCTTCACTTCCAGCTCAACAACAGAACAAGTTTATAACAAGATCAACAAAAAGCACTCCATGATGCTTCAGAGGTTTTACAAAGGACAAGAAGAGGAAGAAGTCAGCTCCCCTGCTGCATTAAGTTATTCACACTAATTCTTTGCTCCTTCTGGGTGTCCTCCTATGTTCTTCGTAAGTTCTGATATGTTCACTAGGACAAAAACACTGATATCCACAGGAGAACAGTGACCTGGATTCTCATTACTGCTTGAATTAATGATTTTAGCTATAATTCGGTAATGGAACCTTGAGTTTCTACACCCAAAACCCAGCATGGTAGAGGAAACGGTGTGAGATTTCATTTTCACAGTGTAATTCTATCATTTTAATTCACACACAGATCTGAGAGGTCAGTTTATTTATTTATTTTTAAATAACACTTCAATCCACCTTAAAATTATTATTAGATCTTTACTTTTCCTGAAAAAAAGCCAAGACACTGGCAAATTCAGTTTACACAGGTGACATTTTTCCCATGTGCACGTACATGTGGGACAAGCTGAATGCACTCTTTATTCTGACAATCATTAAGTATCAAGACCATATTATAAATATACAGTCTAGATGAGATACTAGCACAGATGAGTTTTGGCTTAAAGGCTTGTCTACAAAAGAAGAGACATCGATGTAACTATACAGCCAGAGCTATATTACCAGACAATTTATTGTAAACAGACTTTACAGTGCAATAAAAGCACCTTTTTCTAGTTAAACTCATGTCCTTCTGAAAAGGGTTTCATCTAAATGAGAAACAGATGCTCTAGCTCCAAAATGTAGGCCAGCTTTGGAGCACCTTATTGTAGGGCATAAAAACTCTGTACCGTAAGAAACATACTTGTTTCACTTTATCTTCAAAATCTGCGTCGTTCTTATCGTAGATCATCTGAGCAAGGCGAATCTGTTCTGCTGTTGCCTGGAAAATGCAAACATCCAATAAAGTACACAAAAGGTAACAATACATTTTTTTGAAGTATCTCCTAGTGCCACTATTTTTCCAAACAAAAAAAAAAATCCTCAGAAAAAGCCTATACAACAAGCACAGAGGTGGGTGCTATGGGGAAGTGGTTAACAACTCCTCTAGGTCCATTTTATACTTAAAAAGTAAGCTGGGACAGAAGCGATTTCAACACGTTCTAATGCGTTTGAACCACAGTTAAAGGTCACACAGACAAGACAATCATATAATAAAACAGAATTTACCACAGAAACCTATGCTTTCATATTATTACTTTTATTTACTATCTGCCACTCCTGAGGTCTATTTTAACAAGCTGGAGATGTTATTTCTCAGTTAACTACATCTCTGATGACTCCTGCTCACATCACCTTCCATGATTCTTCCAACAACAACTTGACTCTGTAGTTTTATAAGCACTTAAAAAGAGACTGACTCATGTGTCAATATTTTGCCAGTGAATAGCTGCACTTATTTTCTTTATAAGCAAATACTGATCTCTGAAAACTGCCAAAGGATCTTGCTACTGATGAAATATTTGGTGCTTCTATAATATTTCTGGACCACAAATTCATGCTGGCAACTTCTTCAAAAGCTGAAAGACTGAAACAGATGGATGCTGTGAAGTGCCACAAATCTGAAAAGGCTGTGGCTAACCCATGGAGAGTTAACTCCAGAACACTAATGACCGCATCATACAGACCGGGCCAGTCTTCATAGTGTGGCATTTGCAGACTACTTGAGTTGCACTCCCATGAAAATACCAAAGATAACTCTATGCTGCATGATCCTGGACTTAATTCAGTTTCTGCTCCAACAGAAGAGTCTTCCACCTCATGCTAGAAAAGGCTGATATTGAAGAGAGCCAGGAGTGAAATGTGAGTTGACATGCTGTGGGCGACGTCATTGAGAAGAGGATCACCACATTCACTGAAATTCTTGATGGAAAGGATTCATCCGGAGCAGCTGGTTGAATCCCACTTTAAGAGTCACTTCACATGAAATTCTGTGCCTCATGAGTTCAGACTTAATCAGGGTCAAACTGCTTTGCTTTTGAGTTTACCACAAATAGAAGCTCTAGAGGAGATGACCAAGTGTAAATGCTGAGGAGATTCTGAAAAATTACTCCACTGTACACCAACAGCTGATTATTCTCTGAGAAGTTACTGCAGGTGGTCCAGTTCCTTGAGGGAAGCAATGTTTGCTGTGCTCAGAGGCAAAAACCAAGACAGTGTTTGTATCAGAGTTAAGCACTTTGTGCTACTTCACATTTTCAAAGTGTCATGCTGACAGATTCAAACATCACTTAGTAACACAGAGGTGAGCCTGCTCCTGAATTCCCTGCAGCAGCCCTGGTGCCACAGTCCATTGCAGCCTCCTGGTCAGTGCAGTGCTCTGTCTGAAGGAGCTTGCTCTTGGTGTCTGCTGAGAGCTCAGCAGAGGAAAAACAAAAGGTCTGCCAGTTTCAGGAATTAAGCCTTGTTGATCCATCTTCTCACTCTGACTTTAGCCTCCTTAGGCCCACTGCAAATTTTAAGCTAGTGAAGAGACTTCCTTTAAATATATCCAGAGTAAAAACATTCAGACAATGTAATATCTGCAGAGATATGACAACATATTTGACCAGAAACAGGAAGCCATTGATTCATTTTTTCCGTAAACAAACTTTTTTCAACTACATGTTAGAACACAAAAATATACCATTTTTATAACAATATCAAATGTGTGTCACTATCTTCAGCTTTCCAGTGTAAGCAGAGATCTTAGATACGAGCAGGTGCAATATCACTAACATTTATGTGAGTGGATTACACCCAGATGGAATTGGAGATTCAGAAGAAAAACAACAACAACAGAAACCCACAAGGTGTGTTAACTACACAAACACCAAAGCAGCATCACAAAAAAGCTTTGCTTCATTCCCAACAAGAAGTAGTTCTTTATCACCATCGTTAGAAGTAACATTGTAAAAGAGAATAATTAAGTTTTAAATGCAACTAAGACAACAGTATCATCTTAAGACAGCTACAACTTTACTCAGCCTTACAAGACATTATCATCTTTCAGCATAACAGAGTGAAGGAAAATTTTAACAGCTTTGAGAAAACAGAAGTGTGCAAATTATGAAATTAAGTGACAGTAATAGGACCAGATACTGTAATAAAATGGTATATTTATTATCTAATAGCAGTGCAAAAGAACTGTGATGTAATATCAACTTAAATGATGACCAAAGTGATATTATGACAATGAAATCTCTGGGAAACTAACATTCTTCTACATTCAGAAAAATTAATCAGTGTTGACTAAACAGTAAAATCCCACACAGATCGTTATGAACAAATGAAGCAAATTCAACTTTGCTTGTTGAAAGTCACTTTCTAAATCCACACACTAGCATGAATCACCACCATGCAAAGCACCGCAACACAAGATAAGGGCTTTAAGTCACACAACTAATGCTGTACAAAACAGAACAAAAGCACCTCCATATTAAACATCAGTCTAGAAAGCAATAAATGACACAATTTCCCACAGAAGGGCCTCTAGACTGATGCATTCTCTGACAGCAGAAAACAGACAGTTCTTGAATTTAGTCCAATTTTGAGAAGTATGAGTTGCCAAGTGCAGAGTTATTTTGCACTCTTTGTAACCTAGACAAGCACACAACTTAACTCTGCTGCTGAGAATCAAGGCAATGGGGTAAGAGCTTAATTTAAATCTCACAGGTGCTTTAAATAATTTTAGTCTGCTAGTGAACAACCATCTTCATTTCTCTTTGTGAGGACACTGCACAAGAAGTTCAAGATTTTGTGATATGCAGATATGCTGAATCATGCTGTAGAACACAGCATACATCTAATGAAGCTCTTCTCACCCACTCGAATTCCTCTATTGACCAGAAACCTTCTAGCATTAGGAGGCTGGCATATGGAAGAGCTGAGATCTGAGGGCACAGAGGCCACAGGACGGAAATCCTGACACAGTCACAGAACTCTTTACTGATGGGAAACAAAGAATGCAAAGCTTCTTTAAAGGCAAGAATACAGGAACAACCCAATGCTGCACTGGATTACTGAGTAATTAAAGTGAGATATCAAACATACTTTTCTGAAACAGACTATGAATTTTACTTCTTCCTTTTCTCAGATTTTACTCATTGATGGAAGAAATGCATACCATTCAACTCAGAGAAGATTATATAGTACCACATACCTGTACTACTTGTTTCTGTGGTTGCGTTGGCTGTGTGGTTGAAATATGCGTTTTGTCCCGAGTGCCCCGGGTACGTTCACTGCCCACCGAAGTCATCATATACAGTATATACAAAACAAGGTATGTACAAAATAGAAAATCTGAAAGGAGAGAGGGGAGGAGGGAAAAAAAAAAAACATGAGTTAAGGCAGGGTGCTGATTCAATCAGATAATAAACGCAGTTGTTTGAACTCTTCCCACCTTTACCATGTATACAGAGACTCCTGAGAAAGCAGCTTTAATAAACTATTACTGGATTTATTGCAGTCTTTAAAGGGGGAAATGTAGTGGATAAAAAGCATTTTTGTCATCTGATTAGGATCTGTCTAGATCTGTACCTCCAGATGACGTCTAAATCCCACAGCTTTTTCTAATTACTTAACATACAGACTTTTCCATCTGTAACTGACAAAATTCCAGCTCCAGCTGTATCACTCCTTAAATTTCTGTAATAACTGCTGTCTTGTTTTCCTGCTTGGAATTTAACGACCCTCATATCCACTCGGAACACTAATGCAGAAACACATTCACAAACTAGACAGTTCTTCTCTTCACAATCATCAAACTGCCTTCTTGCACACATATGGAGAACATGGGAACAGCCACTCTACTTCTCACCTCTTATTTGTAACAGAAATTATGATTATAACCTTTAAATCCAGCCTCTGCAGCCAGTATTTTTGTTTTGTTCTCCCTCATATGTATAAAAATGATTTACTAAACTACCTATTATACTGCTTTAAGCACACCTTTGTTGTATGGCAACAAAGAAACCCAAATGAAAACCCAAATCCCATGCACACATCATTGCTATCCTGTTTGTGGCAGTCAGCTTTCATTCTTGTTCATCTTCTAGCATTAAAATTACTTGAAAACAATAAATCTGCTATTCCCTCTGCATTTGTGTAGCATCTAGCACATGGCTAATTGATAAGTGTGGTTTATAGCAGCTACAATAACTGGAAACAGAACTCTCAACTAGTCAGAACAGCCATGGTCAACTGCCTGGTTTCTGTCCCCACAACACTTGGAAGTAAAACTGCAAGTTAAGAGAACAAAGTACACCTGGGAGAAGGAGACATGGAAACAAGCGGCACAAATGTAGGAACATGCCTCAACTTGTCAGGGCAGCAACTTTGGTGCAAGCTGTCTATTTCAGTGCAGATGTCAGTCTATTTGGCTATTTCAGTCCAGATGAAAACTGAGCAAGCTGCTGCAATTTTATGGATGGGGATGTGCTCCATGTCCAGCTGCTCATTAGCATTCACAACTAATGGGTACTCAACAATTAAACCTGCAATGAGATGCTTCAGTTTAAACATCGATTCACAATGCTCAGGAGCCCATCTACAAACAAGGCAATTAACCCCATTACCATCTAAATCCCTTCTTCACTAAGGAAATACATTTTTGTTGGCCAAAATTGAACCCTGACACTGAATTTCTTTATATGCTAGTTAAAGCATTCAATAAAGTCTGAGAAGAAAGTATATTTCCATGAATTCTTCCATATTTAAGAAAAGTCCTGTCTCTACCAGGAACTGACTGTTGGATGAGCTGCCCCGGAACACTGTGTTTCTCCAGCTTTATGAATATATTCACCAAAGCCAATCTGTCTCCCAGTCTCTTAAGGTACTCTAACTTTATCATATTCCAAAGCCCAGAACATACTGGCCTTCAGAGCACTGTGCTTGACACCCTAATAGCCAGCTAAAGTCAGAACAGAGATTACTCAAACTCATGACAAGTTCCGTGTAAAGCAAAATACTAAGTCGATATGGAAATGCTCTGAACAGCATGTTCAACACTTATCACTGACTGGTCATGGCTGTCCACTGGTATTGTAAGCCTTCAGTTTTGAGTTTTACTCTTTGTGTTAAAATTGGCTTTTAAGTCTTGCTGACTGGACTGACATCATCCAAAAACTTAAATTTATATAGACTAATAAGGACCTTTGGGTTGTTGGGTTTTGTCTGGTTTTGGTTTGTTTGTTTTTTTGTTTGTTTTAAATATCAGTCAACCCATCACAACTTGAACCTAACACAAAGAGCAATGCAAAAAAGCCCTGAACAGAGACCATGACAGAGAGCACTATCATCTCTGAAACACAGCTAATAGTTTCAAATATGATTGTCTAGAATTTGCCCACTGTAATTTAAGATACATTGAGAAATTTTAACTCCATTTGGTCTCAATTTGTTCATAATTTCCGAATTAACATCATGTTTACACAAATTCCTGTACCTAGAGTTGAAATGTATGTCGAAATTCCTGTTTTTCTCTAATTTCACCAAAGCTCCTCAAAATATTGCAATCCATGTCCTGGACATGACAGCAGCACATATGCTAAAACAAAGAGTTTCCTGTGTGCTTCTAAAGCACACACTCAAGTATAACCTACCCTTCTGATAGGAAGGCAACCTATGGTACCCGAAGAAAAGTATCTTTTCCATCTCTTCTAACATGTATTTTACTGTGTTCTTGTGCCACAGTTGTTCAAGCCGGGTTTGTTTTTCAGGATGAAAGGATACTTTAAGGAGAAAAGCAGGCACGCAAATGTTTGAAACACTCCTGGGGGATGAAGCAGCACAGCAGAATAAGCCTGCTAGTGGGAACAAAGACAAATAACCTGAATGGTATAATGGGATCTTGAAAGAAGATACACATCTTGCTGACTGTGCAGCCCATGAGCAGCACGATTTGGCAACAGGTCCAAAGCAGAAAACCAGCAAAGGGGAAGCCTCTTCCAGGCAGTAGTATGCACTTGTTTCAGACAAGTGTAGAAACACACCCTCAGTTTGACATTACCCATCAAGCCAACATGGACATGTTATAAACCATTTCAGACATGATCCAGTCTTCTTAAAAGCACAACTAGCAGCTTGATATAAGCAAGCTTTCAAAATAGAGCTTATTATTTCCCCTTAGTTGGCTCCCAGTATCTACGGGCAGTGTCCAGACACAGCAACCAGCCCAGCCCCAGTGTGTACAAAGAGCAGCTGAGGGGCTTTCACCGAACTGGGCTGAGGCTTCACATCCTACCACACTTACTCGCTAAGAGTATCAAAGCAGCAGGCAGAAGATAGGCTGATAGCCACTGCCTTCAAATTACCATGAGTATCATTCCAAATGTTCAGTGGGATATTAATTAATAAGATGGGGCTGAACAAGAATATTTCCTTGCTTGCAAAGAAGCTTCTTATTCTCTACAATTCCTCATATTAAAGTCTGTTTGGCAATCTGTTGTCATAGCAATGAGTAGGATGTCACAAACTGATGAACTTAGTTTTAACTGCAGATCAAACAAGGAAAGAAGATTTGTGACTGGGAGAAAAACAACCGGTAATTAAAATTTGTTTAACACAGATCAAAAAAATATTCAGACAAGATGTTTCATTTCCATGTCAGATTCTGGCTTAGTACAAAACTCCCTCATCAGCAAACAATACTTCACCTTGTAGACATATTGCAACTCTAGTAAGCAGACAAAACAAATTAGAAATTGAAGAAATAGATACACATTAAACAGAACAGGCCCCTGGAGCACTAGCAAAAAAGGATAAAGGACTAAAGAGATTGGACTTCCCAAATATGTGTAAAGTAGTGGTCACACTTTCTTTTATAACAACAAAAATAGAAAAAGAAGCATAAGATTGCTGTAAACCTTGTCTTTATTTTGCACTTCTACTTAAAACAAACAAACAAAAATAAAACACACATAAAACAAAACTCTTGATCAGTAGTGAAAACAAATGTTCACTTCAAGGATGTTGTTTAGTTTCTCAAGCCATAAGGAATTCAAATTTCAGCACTTGCTCATAAAAACAAATAACTAGATGTGAAAATTTAAAACAATAGAAGCATTTAAGAGGAAAATCATCCCACACCTCAATGTTTGATTTGTTTCAGTGTTTCTATATATGTACAGCAAGTTCAGCCCCAGGACCTACAGCAGATACAGTGCTGCATAATAAGCAGTCACCAGACCAGTGATGGAATGGCAACAAAGTATTCTAGTGTCTAAAAGCATTACTGAAGTATTGGTATACCAATGCTCAATTTTCCTCAAGACACCAAATCCCACTCCCTCCCAAAGCCTCTGAGATGTCTTATCCAACACATTTAGTTTGTTTTTTTTGCTTTGGAATTTAGAAGGAAAAGAGGAAGGTAAAGAATCAAAGAATAATTTAATGTGTATTAACACACACAAAAAAGCAGGTCTTTAAAGGTATCACAATTCTCACTTTGATCTTTTGTTCAGCTTTCCTTCAGCAAGGAATCTAGTCCTTTTAGACTCAAAGAAGTCAGAGAAGATAGAGATACACAGGATACAAATTGACTTGACACGGTTGACACGGTTGCAAGCTCTGCAAGATACAGTAAACCTATTGCTGAACTTCCAGGGACAGATTATGCATGACAATACCACCCGACTTCAAAGAATCCTAGTATTACTTTTAAATAATAAAAAAAAATATTGAGTATTATTAAATACTCATGTACATCAGCTGAACAAAACATCTGCCTTTTCCTGAGGCAGTCTCAAGAAAGTTATTTTCTTGACTTTCTGGAGAAGGAGCTGTGATAAAGAACACTTTGCAGAAATCCCTGTGAACACCTCAGAAGTGTGATTGCTTTTCTATACTCTGCACAAAGCTACTCAGTCAAGGATTTCTAACAATGACAGAGTGGGAAAAGGCTGCAGGATGCTGCCTCATCACTGCATGACTACTGCACATGTAGAATGAGTCTGTATTTTGCTGCTACAGCAGTAGCATGACATGAGCATGAAGAAAATAGTGGAGGAAAAAAAATATGTCTGCAAAGTACCAACGTAGTGCATTTCCCTCAAGTGCTGTTGTCTCAAGTATCTCACAATCTTCATTACTGCTTAAAAGGGCAAAAGAGTTTGCAAGAGTCAGATGTTCCACAGAAGCAGTACTGATTACTCATCATCTGTACTGTCCCAAGCCACCAACACTGAACATGAGCTTATGGATCCTGAGAAGATTCCTATCCCATCGTAAACAGTAAATAAGAAAAATACTGATGACCAGGAGTGGACTTGCACCACTGTCAGAACACCACAGGAGAAAGAAATTGTACTACCTGTATGCACTAATGCAAGCATATAAACTAACAAGTACACTTCCAGGTGTGTTAGCAAAGCATACCAAATAAACAAGTGAAAAATTTCACTCACCTTACTTAAAACACACTAAGTGGTTAGTTGAAATTATTACTCTGTCAAGTCAATCTATAATTAGCTAAGTACATATCCTGATCTACAAGAATTTGGTAATTTCTCTTTTCCAGAAAAAAAAATACATAGTAATACCAATGCTTGAAATAAACTAAGACAAGGAAATATACAAATAAGTATTATAAATAAAAGACAGCAGTGTTTGGGAAGAGAAAGAAGTGCTCAGCTTCAAAAGACTGAGCTAGGCAAAGGCTAGTCATGTATCCAGAGACACTGAAAAATATGATGTGGAAGGGTAACTGAAGGGTGAATATTTTCCACTAGCAGAGCAGGTTTCAATAATGAAAGTTAAATAGTATTAAAATTATTTAAAAAAAAAATCTTCTAATCTCACAATATCTCTTTGCTATTCTACCAGCATCCTGCCTAACAGGCATGTTCTACATTTTAGTATATACTGGTGATTTTCCTACCTTTAAGCAAAGTCTGCCAACTACACCTAATAAACATCTGACCTGGTTCGAGTGAGAACAGAACTAATTCTGTTCAGGGATTTTACTTTTCAGCTCAGTTCCCCTCACTGACTGCACTT